>CACRXK020001764.1:0-50072 GCA_902702795.2 Paramuricea clavata
TGGGAATCGCTAATAAATTCATTCATTTATTAGCAATTCCCAGCAGGCTTTCGCGCTCGTATTCGACTTTTCCGCTTTGCTCGGGGGACAACCTTAATTGAAATAGCTGTATACAAGATACCTCTACAGTAATACTACAGTCTACATTCACATACTAAAATTATATAATTACACTGGTTGGGAAGGTTTCATTCATTAACTATATACTAATACGTATACTACTTCATCATTCCAGATTTTTGCTGCATAGCATTAGTTTTAGATAAGTTGCATAGCATTAGTTTTAGATAAGCTGCATAGCATTAGTTTTAGAAAGCATCAGCATTATAAGCCACGTAAATCATAAAATCTGTTTTCTTGGAGAAATTTTCTGTATGGCAACACTTTTGAAGAGCTTTTCTCAATCTACAAAGCATGTTTTTGGAACGTCTATCGTAGGCTACGAGTCGCCAGACTGATTCTGATTTTTCGCCAAAAAGAAATTCAGTAAGTTTTGTCGCTTTAATATATTTCTGCAAATTGATACTAATTTGAAGTTAGTGTTATTGATAATTGTATTTTAGTTTTATGTTTCTCAACCGGCATATATATGTATTTGAACTGACAGCTAACCGCAGCTGTCTGTTTAATCAATATTTAATAAGGTGTTGTACCACATTTGCATTAAAATCACATCTTTTGCAATAAATCCTCAAAACACGACAACTGTTTTATCCTCACGTTTCAATTGCGTCCGTGTTGCATCAGACATTCGGCTCGAGTTTGCATAATACACGGCCGCCCATGCATTGCTGCTGTATATATTACATAAACAATGCCATGCAGTGGACAATTTCAAAAAATATAAACGGAACCCAATCTGAAGACAGACTGAAAAGCATTGATGTGTCAAAACAAGACGTGCCAGGAATGATTATCTGATATTTCGATTTTATCATACTATATATAGTTAGTCTAATGATGATTTTGGAATAAAATCGAAAGGATCACAAAGATGGGCTATAAAACACCTTTGCATGGTTCGAAAATGCGCAAAGCTGGAATAATCGATATTGCGCAAATTTTACAAAATTTCTCGTTTGAATCTTGTTCGCTTTGATTCAGTGGTATGAAACATTATACTTGAATGGCAAATTCAGTATAACACAGAAACACGATCCGAAGATTGGCATTTTGAAACCCAAGATAAATATACAAGGCGAGAGCCAGATAGCAAGTTTGTGAATGAACTATGAATGAATATGCTTTGCACTTACCTAATATCCTTGCTTGTCCAATCCTCTACGGTATCTAAATTGTACTTGAACAAGTTGGTATAATTTGTCGTAATTTGCGGCGCCTTGCGATCTATGTTGTATTTTGCAGCACTTTAACTTCGATTTGAGTTGGGTGCGGTTGAACGCTTCCGGATTTTTCGTGGAATATGTTCAGACACATCGCACAACTTGTTCCGGTTAGGAGACTTTTACTGCTTATTTCAAAAAAATTTATATGTCAATTATTGTTTATATAGCACATAAATGTGAAATACAATAAGGTCCGTTTCATGCGTCGTACTTCAAATCAAGCACGCGACATTTGTGTGAATTCGGTACAGCAGTTCATTCATACGGCGTATTTTATTCCACGAATTTTCAGGACGGTGGTTGGATTACTTAAAACCGTAGTGTGTTTTAAAAAACTAATTGAAGAATATTGTACATGGAAACTGTCGAGTGGAAATTTATATTCATTAGTTAGATTTAACCAGGGACAGCTGCAAAAAATGCAACTTTAGGTCCCCGGAACTTTAGGAACCTATACATATATACATTGTTTGTTTGTTTAAATACTTTATTGGGTAAATATAATAATTATTTACAAAATACGTACTAATACTATGCATGCGAAGAACAAATATTACCCAAATGGAAGAGGTGCGAACGGAACGTAAATAATTTGCGCTATCCATGCAAGGCACCTTTCCAACAGAATACATGTAAATATAGTTTACTATGTAAATACTAATAACAAGTTTATACAACAAGACAATTAACAACCTCGTACCCATTAACTCCTATGACAAGAACAGTCACGTGACATAGACCAAGTACATAACAAGTTTACATCGAATACGGTCGATACTAACATAGAATAATAATTAAAGAGGTAGCTAGTATTTAAATGTTTTGACACTAGAAAATGTATTTGGTGGAGCTACTTTACAAACACTGTTCCATAATTTCACGATCCGGTTGAAATATGAGTTCTGCTATGTTGTGGTTTTACACAATGGAGTCTTGAGCAACAGGTTGGGATTACGACATAGACGGGAGTGGTTATGGGTTACAAACGAGACATAGTCATGGACATTGAGATCGGAAATACCGTAAAGAGCCTTGTAGAAGAACATTAGATCTTTTATCTCTCTATCATAACACAAAGGTAGTAAGTTCAGATCAACGAGACGCTCATTGCAGCTGGAATCACCTTTTCTAGCTTTCAATATCCATCTAGTGGCTCGTCTCTGCACACGCTCTATCTTTGTCTTCTGTCAGCAGATGTATGGGGACCAAACTTCACAGGCATAACATAGATTGGATTTTACCAACGAAAGGTACAAAGTACGTCGGACGCTGACGTCAGTCAGGAAAGGGTATGTTCTCTTCAATAGACCGAGCAGCTTGTTGGCTTTAGCTGTGATCTCATGGATATGAGAATCCCATGAAAGCTTTCCTGTCATTGTAACCCCAAGATCTTTCTCTTTTTCAACATGAGTAAGAGTGGTTGAGCCCAGTCGGTATGTGAAGTCCACAGGTTGTTTCTTTCGCGACACAGTCAACACTTTACATTTTAACTCGTTGAACCTCATATTGTTGGTATTGCTCCAGGTGGCTAGGTTTGTCAAGGTTTGTTGTAATTGGCGAGCATCATCTTCGCAAGTAATTTTCCTGAATGTTTTTGTGTCGTCATTACTAGCCACTAGGGTACCGCCATGTTAGGTTATGGATAAAGTATCAAAATTTTGTTGAGATGCCAACAAAATCTTGATATTTATCCGTAACCTAACACGGGCGGTACCTAGTGTATATACATGAACTTGTGGTTAGAGTTCGACAACTGGTCCTCAATGTAGCTCAGTTGGTTAGAGCGCTGCACCGGTACCTAAAGTTGCATTTTTCACAGCTGTTCCTGCTTAGCTCTAATAAATGTATATAAATTTCCACTTGATAATCTCCATCTACAATGCCCTTCAACTATTATGCAATCGAGTAAGATGCCAACAAAATCTTGATATTTAAAAAGCTAAGCATTTTACTAAATTATATGCTTTTAGTTTTGCATTTAATTCGGCATATATATGAGAAGTACGCGCACGCCGTCTGGAACAAGCATCAGACGCCAAACTTTTAGTACCTAATTCTTGAATGGAATTATATTTGGTTTATGACGATGAATATAAAAATAGGGTCAAAATTAGACAGAACTCACACATCCATGCATGAACTGAGGGGTGATCTATTAGGAGCGGGTAAAAGGAGTGGGCATATAATTGAACAGTGGGTAATTTCTCAGAAAGTACTGATATAACAGACATACAGTTCAAATTTACAAAAATTAAAAAGCCTGGATATCTACCACAACTATATATCTATCTACGTATGTCTACGTCACAATCACTTGATGAGCAAAAAATTCGGAATACCCATTACATTTCTAAGAATGATTTTTGGAGAGAGTTACCTTTGGTATTAAAGTTCGATCATTGGTAACGAGCCGAAGTATAAGCATTGTCAAAAAGCACTCATGTCAATGCTTGGAATTTTTTTTAAATGAAAAGAGTTGTGTAAACAGTATCATGTAGATTCTTCTATATATTAATATTTGTGGAATGCCTGAAGGACATATGAACTTCTGCAGAATATTCTGAAATTTTCGCTAATGCACCACCGATTCCAGACAGATTGAAATCGGTTCCTTGTGCAAGAATGTAAAGCAGACAACTGAGAAATTCTAGTGAATCTTCTATTAATGTGAATTCTGCCCGCTGACGCCAAGACACTATTTGAACGTAATTCAACAAGAATATCCATGTGTCAGTCACGAAAGTCAACAGCCCTGCACCTAACCTTCTAAATTAGTTGGTTATATACTAATTTAATTTGTATTCATTCCTATCAAGTGTGTGTTTACCCGAACCCTATATGAAGGGTTAGCCCTGCCAACCTTAGCTGATTTCACCCAGTGTGCGCACGAGATAAACCAGTCTCTTGCCGAGTCTGGTTCGTTCCTCCCTGATGGAAATCAGCCTTAATTTATTTTCTTGTGAGGCCCAAAATCATATTTTGTGTTGCAGATTTTCGAGTAATATAACCAACAAACAATTTAATATTGTTCTACGGACTAAATATTTGAATCGAAAAGCTGAGTTTGACACAAATAGGCTAGGCGAGTTTTATACTCAGCCCTCCTAGGAAGGGATGGCCAGCCCCTCCTGTTGCATTTATATGGGAGATTTCCAGCTCTACTACTACGGGGAAGTCAAAAGCGAAATCTCGCCTTTGGGAGCTGGCCCCCTTTCATATTAATATGAAAACATTTTTCCAGGGAATTCAATGGACCTTTCCCCTTATAACTAAAATCTCGATCTAGACAAAAATTTCATCACATCTTGAAAGAGCATCACAAAATTAGTAATATTCCAAAGTTTTGTTGCAAAATCTTGTAAAATGCGGATAATATAGCCTTGCGAAGTTTGCCGTTTTTCAGTCATTTTGTATTACAAACGGGAAATTGACATCCGATTCGGGTGTTGGGGCTGCAATTTCGCCGTTTGTAATGCAAAATGACTGAAAATTGCAAACTTCGCAAGGCTCTATTTTCCTCATTTTACAACATTTCGCAACGAAACTTTGGAATATTACTAATTTTGTGATGCTCTTTCAAGCTGTGATGAAATATTTGTCTTGACTTGCCTAAATAAAAATTTTGGTCATAAGGGGAAAGGTCTATTATAGGGCGGAGTGCTGTCCTTTATGTAGGGCTCATATAAACACCTCCTAATAATTGGACCATAAAGAATTTTAAATATTAGTTCTCAACTAAAGTTCAGTTAATTACTACATGCTGCCGAGATTTGTCGTGTAACTATTCGTATTTTGACATATGAAAATTACTGCAGACGCCACAATAGACCTTACCGATTATTCTCTTTTACCCAATGGCCTCGTTTCCATGTTAACTTACTTTAGCATGTCAGGGGCAGATAAAGATTATATTCCCACGTTTTCCTGGACGAATTTGTTTCTTGCTGTTCTTAGGCTCAATAACAAAGTAATTTTCAACCGTACTAAGCACAAAACATGAGTAAATATTTGACATGAAAACGAGGCCAAAGAGAATAATCGGTAAGGTTTATTCCTCTTCGTTTAGTTTACAGCGAAATTTAAAATGCAGCTACTTTACCTGTGCTTATTCGACTACATACGCCAGAATACAAATTGTACACGACAAATCGCAGCATTTAAACGTACTTTTACTATGTCAAAAACCCATAAAATCATGTTGATTCAATCATCGTTTGTCAGTTAAAAGATTTTGTCCCTTGTCAGTTAAGCAAGGTTTCCATATGGTCGTAACGGTCGTAAAGATAGAGACACGATCTTTCTCAATGGCTAGATTATAACAGTTTTTTAACTGTAAACTACATATAAATCATAAGTACTCTTCATTACTAATCACTCTGCCTATTTTCAGTTCTAAACTGTTGTATTTCGGCTGTTGCGAAAGATTGTGACTCGATCTTCACGACCGTTAAGACTACATAGAAACCAGAAACCATTCAAATCTTCTTTTTTATTCTTCCAAACAGTATTCATCAACAAGTTCCAGCACTTTCGAGGCTGCATCAACCGCCATTTCTGCTTCATTCTTGCTGAACGCTTCAGCTGGAACGACATCGAATGGTTGGCGGTTGGGATACCGAGTAGGTAGGTAATATTTTGCAACTTTTCTCACAGACTGCATGTCTTCTTCCTCCGGTATTTTTATTTCTTCTCTTAGCTTGGAAGCTAGTTCTAGCACGTCGTGAGAGCCAAGCAATCCACCAGAGATACCACAGTAGTAAAATAACATGGCTTTTAAGCATTTCTCCACAACTTGGTGGCTCTGAAAACAGGCCAGAGCATTGAAAGGCGGACCAGATTGAAGTAACCATCTTGCACCTTGTAAATCACTCTTGGATTGTTCTAGCCAGCGCGTCGCTTCTTTGCAGCTCTTTGAATAAAATCTTTCTTCTTCACCTTCATCTCTAATCCTGGAATAGGTTTATGTAGAAAAACATTTAAAGACCAATTTCCATCTTATTAAAAACTACTGTTTAAATACAGCTATTGACCGATTCAAGCTATCACAATTTTTCATTATTTTATATTTTATGCATTACCAGGCTGATAAATAACTGTAGTAAAAGTGTAAGACTGAAAACAATTCATGCAGGTGAAAATATAGCCCTTCCTTCAAAATGTGCAATAAGCACCGAAACGAGGATACAACTCAAAATATTGGATATATTTAAGATAAATAATTGCATATTAGTAAGTTTATGTTTTTATATCATCATTGCATGTTTCGACATGCTTTGATGAATTGTTTACAACAAATAATCAAATACATGGTTATAACACCAGATCTGCATGCTTGTCGAACTAATGCTTGTCGAACTAATAGTAAGAAGTTCACCATTTTACACTCAGGACCGAATATTTGAAATTACTTACCTATAAATATAATTGTTATAAACACAATCTCTTCTTTCAAAACGCCAACTTCGTAATTTTTTGCTTAACGAATATTCAGTAACAATACATAAAATTATTAGAAAATCTATTATAAAATTTTGTAAATCTTCTCTCTTAATTTCATTATGTTTCAATTTCATTATGTTTGTTATTTAATACAGCCTCAAACTATTGATCAATTAAATACCTAACTCTGAATTTTGAGATTGGGTGACCTCTTTACACAAGCTCTAAGCTTCTTGAGGTCTCCTCGCCGACTTTACTTTAATAATATAATTATCTTGAAACAACAATGACAACTACTTTTTGAATCGTTCTATTTTATACACGCACGTAATCCTTTCAATCCCAAACCGAATCCCACCCGGCGAAATGATAATCTAATAACTGCATTTTGCAGGAATCCAATTCCGACCACAGAGGTGCAAGGTGCATAAACTAACCATTATGCACAGACACATCCACTGTTCACTTAATATGTTTCCTTTGAAACTGTATTTCACGTTCGCAATTTCTATAACATTTCAAAACACCTCAAAATAATTAAACTACATATCATACCTTGAATGTCCACCACCACCACCGCCACCACGATAACCGACGCCGTATCCAACACCATTAAAACTTGCACTACCACCCTTACCCCTGCTGGTCCCGTGACTTCCACCATTATTCGTTCCCGTCCCACCAGATCCAACAAATCCATCACGTCCTCCTTTCACAGGTTCATCATCACTATCCCATTCCAAAATTTCTTCGTCAAGGTCAGTGAAATCATCAGTTGCTTTGGAAGTCCTTGAAGTAATATTAAGTTTATTCAACTCTCTTGAAATTTCTCTTGGAGAAGGACAGTCTAACATTGCAATCAGCCCCTTTTCGTGTCGGATAAAATTTCCTAGGATCTTGTTAACACAGGTAACTGTTGAGACCAATCTTTTATCATCTTTAAAGTTGTGTTGCATGTACAAAATCCATGTTTCTTCACTCTCTATTGCGTAACAACTGTCTATCAAATAATCCAGGACCTCATTGGTATCACGGTCGATAACATGAATCTTTATGTTGTCCAATCCTGTGCACTTGGTTTGAACATCTGTCTGCAGTTTCTTTATTCTTTGCTCAAATTTTTGAGGATCTTGGTGATCTTCCATCAGTAACCGTTTAAGCCCTTCCTGGAACTCATCTGATCGCAAAAGATTCTGAAATTGTTGTTGGAATTCACAAATGGAACCATGCTGGGTCTCGGAACAGATGGAAATCTTGCACTCGGGATCTACTTCTTCTCGGACAATCTCCTCAATCTTCACAGGACGTAAATGCTCTGGTAAAGCATCGATATAATCATCAGCGATCTTTTTAAGTCCGCACTCTTCGAATGAAAGCAGAATCGGACGTTGAAGGTTTTCCATCATTTCTGTAAAACGTGGTGAAACTTTGCAAACCATTTTGCAGGAACTGACAAGCTGTTTACTTTGATTTGGTAAATACAAATCATTTATTCCGTCAGCACTTTTGCCCCTGTAAAATAATTCAAATAGCACACGCATGGCATACTTGACTTTCTTCTCCAGTTCAATAGATAGCTGCCCTTCTCCGATTTCATTGTGTATAGAATTGAGAACACAAGCAACCTGCAACGGTGTTGGCTTCTCAGTTGCGCCAAGTCGTTTGAGAAAATGTTCCAACTCTCCAAATTCCCGGGGTACAGGATAGAGGAATGGTTTCAAAGGGGTGTTTTCAGAAAGTTTGAACACCAGTTGTTCTGCTCTCACAAAAGTTTCATCTTCTTCTAAAAATATGCATGGAACACTCTTTAGTCGAATACCAATATCGACACAAACTTCAGTGCACCCTTCATGTAGACTGCGACCGCTGCATTGCGTGGCATCCGATAGAAATTGGTAAATTGACTTGGTTATTTCATGTAAGAGTTGACTATCAACCGAGTCAGCACTATTCGAGTTAACTATGTTCTGTATATGGTCGATAACTTTGGTATACACCGGTCCAGAGCAAGCGATGCCAAGGTTTTTCAATTCAGCCATATTGTTAGGCTGTAGTTCTGCCCATTCGGGGAGTATGGGAACAGTTGTCCAGGCTAGATATCTTAAACACCACGGCACTGCATTACTGAATTGAATATAAGGTGGACAGCCGTTTCCCGTACACTGATACTGCTCGTGTATTGAGGTTAATTCTTCATCCACTTTACCTGGACCAATAAATTTGATTTGCGATACCCGAGATAGAAATTCCTCATCTTGCAAGGTTTCCTCAGAAAACAAACACTTTACTAGTACTTCAGATCGTTTGCGGTTCCGTTGGTTACTAGAATCCTCCTTTCCAACCTTGGCAACCGTCGTACAAAATTGTAGGAATAACTGAGGAGTGATATTAACTTGCAGTCCAATATCATAAAGCAGACGTAACCAATCTTTATTGTTGAAAGGCGAAGGAGGGAACATATCGTAATCATCTTCAAACATTTTGAACATTTCGTTGTCCGGATCGAAGAATTCCCGCGCGAAATGAAGATCACCATGTTGGCCAGGAATACAGGGACTTTCAGTCATACTTTCAAGTAATATATTGTTGTCAGGAAGAAATGGGTAGACTTTATCTCGGATGTATTCCAGATGTCTTATTTGGCTTTCTCTAGTAAACATGCTGAAATGTTTGAAGACATACTCCACGTAAAACTGCGTGACATCTTGACCAGCTTTAACACCAAGGTCGCTGTAAAGTTTATCAAGTGCAGGTAAAGCATCAGAGTTCAGGAAAAAACATTTAGCTCGCTTTTGAAGCTCATCTAACTGTTGTGTTGGAACGCCAGAAGGAATGAGAGCATACGAAGAACACTGATCGATTAAACTCACAAACTGTCCATCCAATGCTTTATGGAACGGTAAACCCTTTACCATTTTCTTGCATTGTTCCAACAGCCCCGACCTTTTGTAATTATCTTGCACGAAGTGGAGAAAATTGCGAATTTCGTCTTCCTGTATTCCTGAGAGGTTCAGCTTGCTTACCCTCAACATATGATGCAGGACTGTCAAGACGTCAACAACATTGTGAGGGTGTGCTACATACCGATCAGTGACAGCTGTTTTCCTTTCCAGACCCTTTTTGCTAAATTTGTCTGTTGTAGTATCGTCTTCGGAAATATGATTAGTAGCACTGGAATGTTCGTCATCGAAAGTGATGTTGTTATTCAACACTGGGCATTTCAAATTACTCAAGAATTCGCGCACGTTTAGTTGCTCTGCAGACTCGGTTCCAGATGTTGTCATATCCAAGACAGTTTTTGCGTCCCTGATCATTACAAGCTTTCCACACTTTGTGGGAATCACGGGCCATTCTGATAGACATTTTAAGGAGACAAAATTTTTATTAGGCTCAGGCCTTGCGTAATTTACCAAGAAGTCCCAAAATCGTTTGAACCATTGTTCAGATAGTATTCCTTCGGCTGGGAATTTCCATATTGCATCATCTTCGATAGCCCTTAACACTTTGTCTGTGAACACGTCTGGCAGCAAGCTTGCAAGGTCTCTTACAGTAAATTTGCGAACGACGTTTTCTTTTGATTGAGTTGCGTTCCAGGGGATTTGATGGATGATTTCAGAGTGAACAAACAAGTGTAACTGCGTTGGGAAAAGATCTCCGAATTTAGAACGGAACACAGGGTGACATGAATCAAAGACTCTTAGATAGCCGTCTTGTGTTAGAAGCAAAGGTAGACCTTCTAGGTTTTTGCTGAAATTATCCAGTTCGCAACAATACTCTATCAACGCCAACAACTCTGGGACACTGTTGATCGCGGTAGTTTCCAGTTTTTTCGGAAGATTGGCAATCTTGCAGGTAGACCATCTCCATTCGAATTCTCTTAGGAAAGTAATGAAGCTTGCAGGACGTAGTTCATGCGAACTTACACAAGCTGATATAAAACCATTGTATATCCGCCGTGGGGCGTGAAGCAAAACAGGAAGGCCAATTCTTATCAACAAATGCAAAAAAACATCCCTTTCAAGAGAACTCTTGAAGTATGCTTGGCCAGCTGATAGCCATCCAGTACAGGTAACCTGAACGTCCTTGGGTTCAGAAGTATCCGTTTTCTTCATACAGGTCATTAGTCGAACAAAAGGAGACAAGCTTCTCTCCGGAAGTTTATGTGAAAAGCTGGTGGTTCCTTCGTTTTCAGACTTAATTGGAACTAGCAATGGTAAAACATCAGCTCTTGTTTGCCCCAGGTACCGATACAACCCAATTGTAAGAGTCCTCCAAGAAGACTTATCCACACTCGGGAACAAAGCATGATAACGTGAAAGTTGGTTGTCAGCCTCATCATTGCAAAGATGGTTACGAGATTCCCTGATCAATGCTGCATAGGCGGGTGGTAACACATAGATTTTCATGAATTGGTTCCAATTACACTTTGGTCCCCTTCCATCGGTATCCTTCCAAAGACCTCGTCTGCTGTTATCCAAAGCAAAATGACCATTGACATGAACTGGTAGTTTAGTGTAGTCCTCTGGGAGAGGCAGGAAGCAATAAACTATGCCACGTAACGCTTCTTTCTTTGAATGCGTCCATAGCCGAGCTGCGAAGCCACCATGTGGAAACAGGCCGAGTTCACGACCATCGGGGATTTCACCGTGTTTCTTTGTAGTGAAGATAGATCCAATGCACTTCTGTACCAACCATTTCTCGACTTCTTTCTTCTTCTCCATAATTTTTAGGGTGTAGCTGACTCCCTCCCACCCTATTTCTGCAGTTGGAGTGCTATTCAGCTTACAAATCTTGCGTGCCAGTCCCTGACGCTTCTTTTCATCCTCCGAAGTAATAACGGTCTCGACCTGATATATTTCTTCAAACTTGCCATTCGGATGAATTTTCGACAGAGTTATCTTCTTCACATGATTTAAAAATAACAACGACTTCCGGGCTTCAGTTCGAAATGTCTCCATTAGTTCCTTCATGTCAGGGAATAATTTAGATATCTCAGATATATGTCCTTTTCGTCTCAGTGGAAAACGGAACATTGTCGAGCCTTGTAAAGTAAAATGGTCACCAAGATATCCATTGAGTGTATCTGAGAAATCATCCCGGAGTTTTGCAGTGAGCTTCAATAATTTGCCAGGATCTTCATCTAGGACATAACGACGATGGGGATCAAGCATCACTAGGGTATCATTATTCGATAGGAAGCTTGGACAGTTCGTAAGGTGGTACACTGAATTGAAACCAATTCCATACCTCCCAGTCGTTTCAATGTTATCTCGTTTGCTTCCAGTGCCAAGCTTCTTAATTCCCTTGAGATCGTCGTCGGTAAATGGTTTGTCATTGTACACACACAGCGCCGGTCCTTGTATTTCTTCGCATGTTTTGTTTTCAATCGCTACTTTTTCACATCCCAGAGACCGAGTATCGTGTATGAAATGTATCTCTGAGGCTTCAGCATCGTCGGCGTTTTGTACGAGTTCCTTCAGTATTCCGTCAGGAGGATATCCATCTAGAATTCCATTCAGTCGGACAGTTAACTCCTCGTGCTGTCCAAACGACTCTCCATAACCAATGCGATGCGAATGTTTCTTTAATATGACATTTTTCAACGATTTCGCGCCAAGAGCATGTGCCGTTTGCGGTGGTATCTTCTCGTGGACTTTTAGGTTGTTATCTGGGTCTTCAAGCCACAAACTTAAATTTACAACAACATCTTCGCTTCGGCGCAAGATACTGTCGGTGTCTGGTAGTGGAATTTGGCCAATGTAATCCTCCACATCGGAATGTTGGACATTTATTTGACCGATGAAAAATGTTGCAATCTCTAATTCATCTTCTGTCAAGGTATCTCCTTGCTTTGTGTTTTCTAGTTCATAAAGAGCATTGATGTAGTCTTCATCATCAAATTTCTGTTTGATTTGCATTGCTTCGAAAAGTTGTGGATAGTCTCTTTTGTAGTTGGAGGGTAAGGTAAATAAATATGGAGCTCCGTTTCCGTTAGACGTAAAAGCGACTTTCTTGCTTTGCCTAAATTTGCATTCAAGAAACAACCAATCTCGCTTGCCCAGCTCGTTCAAGAAACTTTGATTTATTGCTTGCTTTTTAATTCTATCATTAAAGAATTCGTAAATTTTTTGGCAGACTGATTCGATAAACGTTTTCCTCGTATCTTGTTTTTCTTCCTCAGTTAACTTGCTCCAAAACTTAACTGCTTCGTCTAACTGTTGAATCACTAACTTGTCTGCAGGCCAACAGTTCGAAAATCCCAAGAGATTTTTTACTTCAGCATTCAGCTTTCCACAACCACTTTTTTCAGATGTGTTTACAATACGACAGGATGACCCGATCAGCTTAGCTTCCTTTGGCAAGAAAACGTCGTTTGGCGCACAAAAACGCGTGAAAGGCAACCCTGACGATCCTTTCCAAGGTAGAAGGTATTCACACACAGGCCTTTCTAACACTGGCAAGAATTTTTCCTGTTGAAGAAGACTGCGATAATAACCCGGCTTCGGTAGTTGATCTATACGCTTATTGAGGTATTCGATTAATTTTCGAGAACGTTCCGTTTCTGCAAGAAAACCAGTCTGAGCGATCGACCGAGCTCTTTCGTGGATTCCTGTCCAATCCAGATCCTTGACCATACCAAGTGTTTCCAAAATATACAGCCGGTTCGCATCACGGAGGCCATGTCCAATTGGAAAACGGTGATCGTCTTCGTTAAACAACTCTGCTGCAGGACCGAAAGGATGGATAAGTTCACTAGGTTTTGCAAGGATTCCTCCATCTTCTGACACTGAAATACAGGCATTTTGTTGGAACAAACTGCTCTCTTTGGTATGTGGGATGAGAGATGACAGATTACCCTTCAAGATACGATCCAAACCAAAGCAAACGATAGCATCTCGCTGAATCGGAGTCAGGGTTCTGATTTTTGGAAAGAAATATTGTTTCACAAACACTGTAAAGGTTAAAGTACGTCGTTGCAAGATGCCTTGTCGGTCGAACTTCATCAAGGTTTGCAAAATGTTACCGGGTAGGTTAAAAACATGTATCCCCAGTGATCTTAATACTTCCACTGTGGTCTCGTAGATCTCGTTAAAATCGTTGTTCAGTAAGAAACCATCGGTGATACTCATCCATATTCCATCGCTGTAAAATAGATTAGACTTCGGATGCAACAATGCAATGCAGACTTTCTGGACCATCTTTTCCCAGGATTTCATATCAACGACGTCATTGCTCGGCCACAAAGTGTGGAATTTGTAATCCTGAACCATGTCAATCCATTCTTTCATGTTTTCAAGAAGCATGATATAAGCTCTGGCTAATGCGTCTACCATAAGTGCTTCATTCCATTCCACCTCGATGGGTTGACTCCGCAAAATCGTTCGTTTCCAAATTTCAACACGATTAGGCATGATAGCAAAGTAGCCATTCATATGCACAGGAAGTCCTGTGGGAATAGACAACGGAAGAAAACAAAACAACTCTCCAGAGACATCTGAACTAACTCGTGATTCCTGGGAACTTTTCCCGCACGCTTTCTGGATAACAAACGCTGCCCCGCCACAGGGTAAGAAGCCACGGGCTCGCCCTTCGGGTGAGCGAGCAATTTTGAGGGAAGCATCAGTCCCACTTGCTGACACTACAAACCACATTTGATCACTGCTGTATCTACGATCACATCGACTCAACTCTGACGGTTCCTTCGTGGTGACAATGTTAACAAGCTCACAGCCAGATGGGAATTCAGGGCTGGGCATTTGAGATTCACGGTACTTTGCCCACCACTTTGAGCACTGCTTAATAAAAGGTTCTTCGTTGTTCACCACTTGTCGTCTGAAGGGCTGAACACTTGGTTTGCTTACAGATAACACCAACTGCATTTCATCAGGTTGACTCAATCCATCCAATTCATAGACGTCCACTTCCTTGATATGTTGTGAAAAGATCAACAAAGTCGAAGCACATTCACAAAGGCTACTAACAATAGCTTCAATCTTATCTCGACCATAAGCAGTTTTGCAGATATCACTACTACTTGCTTGGGAAGCCGTGCGGAATGGAAATCGGAATAATGTCCCGTCATAGTGGAAGCCATCACATGTTTGCATAGCGTTGCAACCAAAGACACCATCATACGGTTGAAACTGGTCGTGGTATCGTGTTAAGGACTCTGGTTTCGTAGCAAGGTTAATATGAATTCCAGGACGGGATCTGTCCTTAATGTGACGTTTCAAATGGTGAATATTCGGATCGAAGATGACCAACTGCTCTCGACTGATAAAACTCGGCACATCAGTGAGGTGATAGACAGCGTTAAAACCAAGCCCAAACCGACCAATTTTTGAAATATCTTCAACTTTCGTTTCTCCAGCTAGCTTATTGATATTTTCAAAATCTTCGTCAGTAAACACAGCATTATTGTAAGCCCATAAGGCTGGACCTTGACATTCGGCCATGCCAGGAGAGAATAAGCTATCTGTGTGACCATTTCTCCAATCCACCAAAAACTTGACTGTAGTAGCCCCTGCATCATCCGCATTTTGGATCAGCTCTTTGAAAATTCCCACGCCATCTTTGTACTCTCGGAGTATATTTCGAAGCCGAGTTGTCAGGGGTTCAAACTGTCCTGTTTGTTCAAACAGTTCTGTTGGAAAAAGACGAGTTTGTACAATCGGCTTGGTAGAAACGCTGTTTTCTCATATATTGGAGAATTGATATTGAGATATAATATTTCACCTACCTTCCTGATACTGCAGTGCAGCCATTACCAGCTGGTGTAAAATCCACCAGATTGACAGCATTCATACATTCAATTGCATGATGTCTGTAAGTGAATTTTTAGTTTCTGTCGACCATCTAAAATTAACAAAGCATATAATAATGCATGCCCAACTTTTTCTTACGGACATCTAATTAGGCTCTCTATTAGGCTCTCTATTGTTCAAGTGCTCTCGCCCAAATCATCCATGCTTATTTGAACATGTTTTTACTTGGTCTGTTCTGTTTAAAGCTTTTCTGGCATTGAAACGAGGCCAACATGTCGGTCCAACGTCATCCAGCATTGTTAGATGCAACATTTTTGACCTCGTTTGAGCACCATGGTAATGTTGGCTGATGTTCGAAGATGTTGGATTGCGTGTGATTTCGTTTAAATTAAAATTTTCATCCCGTATTGACCTATGGCTATGTTCAAATTTCGCAAGCTGTATTGTATAACAAAAGTGTTTCGGTATATACCAAAAATAAAAGAAATCAGTTAATGCCAGTGGCCCAGTAAACACGAAGCTCTGGGAAGATGTTCTGTGACTGGTTGATTACGACAATGACAAAAGACGTAATTGTCTTACATAAACAAAAGGAATATTGTTCTTGCTTCGTTCTTTAGAAAATCCATTCTATAGCTTATCCTTTTCTCATTGTCATAATCAATCAATCAGAGAACATCTTCCTAGAACTTTGTGCCGACCTCAGTGGCGAAGCCACTTTGGTCATGCTATGCAAATATTTCCGTGTTCATAGACCGTGAAAACAATCAATTTCTAAAGAAATGAATGATTTAAAATTTGCATAGCATGACCCAATTGTCGAGCTGGCTAACTTACGCCTGTATTCTAAAAGCTCACTCACACTCACTGAGTGGACGCTCATTCTCAATGAGTGCAACTCACCACTCAATGAGTGTCCACTCACACTCGACCGTCGACGGTCTCGGGTCCACAAAACACACTGTTTCCCTCGGTCTCAGTAAATAAGTGATAAATATTTTCCCCGTTGCCGTTCTAGGTTGCCAAACTCTCTAATAATGACCGGTCCCTTAAAACGCAGCTGTCTGTTTAATCAATATTTAATAAGGTGTTGTACACATTTGCATTTAAATCACATCTTTTTGAATAAATTCTGAAAACACAACTGTTTGAATGCACACGTTTCAATTGCGTTCGTGTTGTACCAGACATTCGGCTCGATCGAGTTTCATAACACGCTACAAAATTGATATCTCAAGAGTGAACGCAGCGAACGAGTGAGATCATGTTGAACACAAGAAATAAATCTGGTATTTCCAACTCCAAGCAACCATGTATTTTTCTGTTTATTATATAAAGGACAGTCTTTGAAAAGCGATAATTTTTACAGGAAAGCGATAATTGAAAAGCGATAATTACACATGTGAAATTATCATACATAAATAATCTCACATGTGAGCTAGATTATCAGTTTTATCAGTGCTCGAAATTTCTATAAAGCATGATACATTATATAATAAAGTTACATAAACAATACCAGCAGGCAATTTTAAAATATATTAACGGAACCCATGCATGCAATCTCATGAAGGCAGATGTCATAACAAGACGAGAATGAGTGTGTGCGGATATTTCGATTTTATCATGCACAACTCAGTAGTTAGTCTGACGTAGACTTTGGATTAAAATCGAAAGGATCACAAAGATATTAAGATACGGCAGGGCATTTTTTAAGACATGCAGTTACGCGTACATAAAGCCCATGCTGTGCAGCCTTATATGGAATGTCGAGAATGTGAGAGGTATCAAAAAGCAGCTTTTTCGACATGGATGAATTTTTACTAACGATCAAAAGGGCCCAGTTCATCTGAAAATATTGCTTCACTACTGGGGCAAGAAGCAAAGGGCTTACTGGGATAAATGCCCCAGTAGTTATATAGTTAAAAATGCCCTGTAAAAACACCTTCCATGGTTCGAAAATATGCAAATCCGGAATGGCATTGGCATTGCTATTGACGTATTGTGCAAATTTTACAAAATTTCTCGTTTGAATCTTGTTCGCTTTGATTCAATAGTGTGAGATATCATTGTAATGGCAAGTCAGGTCGCGTTTCTATAACGCTGCGGCTAACATTCTGTCAAAAATTTACTAGGCGTCTAGGCTACGTTTCTAGTATCGAGACTATATTGTGTATATTGACTATATTGTGTGTTAACTGGACTATGTTGAACTGTCAAGCTTTCGTTCGGTAGTGATGCAACTACCTGAAAATATATAAGGAGAATTTCGACGTTTCGAGCGAGGCCCTTCGTCTGGAGTTTTTCTCAGTTAACTTCGTCTGGAGTTGCCTACTAACTACGGACTACTATATTTGCCACTCTGAATACAAATAAATTTCGTTAAAATTCACTGCGTTTCTTAGTATTGTGTTTACACTATATTAACGGAGTGGTTTGCCGCAGCGTATTAGTACGGACCACTACGTTTGCCACTCCAGATGCAAAACACTACGCTACGGGTAAATTTGCCGTAGCGTCATAGTGCATGTAAACGCGGCCTTTATACAACACAGAAACACAGTCCGAAGATTGGCATTTTAATTAACACAAGGCAAGTGAATGAGTATGCTTTTTTCGCTTACCTAATATCCTTGGCTTGTCCGATCCTCTACCAACTTGTTCAAGTGCAATTTGAATACAGTATAATTTGTGGCCCTTGTGCGATCTAGTTTATGTATTTTGCAGCACTTCAACTTCGATTTGAGTCAGGTGCCGGTTGAACCAGTGAGTTGAACGCTTCCGGTTTTCTTCGAAAAACAATGTTGGATTTTCAGTCGTGGAATATGTTCAGACACATCGCACAGTTTGTTCCGGTTAGGAGACTTTTACTGCTTATTAATATTTAAATGTCAATTATTGTTTATATAGCACATCAATGTGAAATACAATAAGGTCCGTTTCATACGCCGTATTTCAAATCAAGCACACGGCATTTGTGTGAATTCAGTACAGCAGTTCATTCATACGGCGCATTTTATTCCACGAATTTTCAGTACGGTGATTGGATTACTTAAAACCGTAGTGTGTTTTAAAAAACTAATTGAAGAATATTGTACATGGAAATTGTCGAGTGGAAATTTATATTCATTAATTAGATTTAACCAGGGACAGCTGCAAAAAACGCAACTTTAGGTCCCCGGAACTTTAGGAACCTGTACATATATACATTACTAGCCACTAGGGTACCGCCATGTTAGGTTATGGATAAAGTATCAAAATTTTGTTGAGATGCCAACAAAATCTTGATATTTACCCATAACCTAACACGGGCGGTACCTAGTATATATATACATGAACTTGTGGTTAGAGCTCGACAACTGGTCCTTCATGTAGCTCAGTTGGTTAGAGCGCTGCAGAAAGAACCTATAGTTGCATTTTTTGCAGCTGTTCATGGTTAGATCTAATAAATGTATAAATTTCCACTTGATAATTTCCATCTACAAGAACCTTCAATTATTATTCAATCGAGTGAAATGCCAACAAAATCTTGATATTTAAAAAGCTAACAATTTTACTAAATTATATGCTTTTAGTCGGCATATAAGAAGCACGCGCGCACGTCGTCTGAAACAAGTCTCAGACGCCAAACTTTTACCGTACCTAGTTCTTGAATGGAATTATATTTGGTTTATTACGATGATTATAAAAGTAGGGTCAAAATAGACAGAATTCGAATAGACATGAACTGAGGGGATGATCTATTAGGCGCGGGTAAAAGGAGTGGGCATATAATTAAAAAGAATTGGGTAATTTCTCAGAAAGTACTGATATAACACTAATAACAAACATACAGTATCAAATTTACAAAAATTAAAAAGCCTGGATATCTACGCCACCATATCTATCTACGTATGTCTACGTCACAATCACTTGATGAGCAAAAAATTCGGAAAACCCATTACATTTCTGAGAATGATTTTTGGGAAGAGTTACCTTTAGTATTAACTGAATTCGATCATTGGTAACGAGTAAGGTAAGCATTGGAAAAAAGCACTCGTGTCAATGATTGGACTTTTTCTAAAATGAAAAGAGTTGTGTAAACAGTATCATGTAAATTCTTCTATATATTAATATTTGTCGAATGCCTGAAGAACATATGAACTTCTGCAGAATATTCTGAAATTTTCGCTAATACATCAGCGATTTCGGACAGATTGAAACTATATAGGTTCCTTGTGCAAGAATGTAAAGCAGACAACTGAGAAATCGTAGCGAATCTTCTATAAACGGTAGGAGAAACTGTCAATAAAAAATTCGATTTTAATTCAAGAAAAAGAATAACCAAAACAATTCCCCGATATGCATGATATCAATGTTGCAGGAAAGAACAACATGACGGCGTTTATGGTATAGGATTACTGTCCGCGGGTCAGAGGTAGCCTGCGTGGCAGGCTCATCAATGGGCCTAGCTGCCAAGCAGGCTAGGTCAGAGGTAAGGAGCCAACTATTAATGTCAACATAAATTTCACCTTGAGTAAACTTCATCAAAGAGCTTAGAAACGACTTGGTTTTCTCATTCAGTTTTCTGTAATTTGCCTGATTTCCAGCGGCGAATTAGCCTGCCCGACTATTTGGCCATGCTATGCAAATTTTAAATCATAATCACTATTCATTTCTTTAGAAATTGATTGTTTTCACGGTTTATGAACACGGACATATTTGCATAGCATGACCAAATTGTCGGGCAGGCTTCGCCAATGCTGATTTCTATACTCGATGAGGCCAAGAGACTATTTGTCCGCAATATCAATATAAGGCAATCTGCAATCATATCCAATAAGCAAATGTGATTTTATAAATTTTACATTCTCTTAATTCCTAAAACTATGTATATGCAAAATTCCAAATTGAGAGCCCTGCATGGGTTTCGTTAATTAACATGGAATAATAATGAAAACCGGAAACGGGTAACCGCACCCTGCACCAAAACTGAAGCGTGGCAAAATATAGAAACATTAGAAAGTATATAAAGTACAGTATATTACAATTTCAGCGTGGTAAATTGCTGTATCAAATTCTATTTTCACGAGTTGGTCAACATTGGAACGCCATGAAGAATATTAGGTGAGTCAAAAGCAATTGAAATCATGCCTATGTATCAGATAAATATCAGTGTATTAAAGCAAACAAATCACAACCCAAAGAAATGCAATGAACTTTGCGAGATACCATATAAAAGACATTTGGCTCGAATATGCGCAAAGCAGAAAGCCTTTGCGCATAATTCGCTCGGTCGTCGCTTAGATTAAATTCACCAGTGTGCGACCTATCAGGCATTTGATTCGAATGGCCCAAAAGCGATACGGCGACAAAAGAATGGCTTGTCAAATGAGCCGTCTGATAAATAATCTGCCTTCGTGTAAAATAGCTTGGTGTATATGCTGGCAATGTTTCTAGGAACAAAGTAATAAAATGATGTCTGATATATTTTCTGGTGTATATATATGTTTGGTAGTATGACTAAACAGTAAAGGTACATTTCAAGGAGCGAGCGCTTTTAGCAGAACTTAGCCAGTGTTGTGGAAACGGGCAAAATTGCCGCAAAAATGATGATATTTTCATCATAATTGTATATGAGGTCTCAGCAGTTAAATGCGAAAGCAAATTAAGCAAGCTTTTTTCAGGAATCTCCCTGATTTATATTACACACGGGTCATATGTCAAGATGCATCACTTGTCTGATCACAGGTCTGATGGGTCAGCCGTCTTCATGAAAATTCATGGAAAATGAACTACACTCGACGAATTCAGCACGAATAGCGTGATCAACAATATCTTTACTGGCAATGGCCCTCGGTCTGCTGTTTTTTTGTGGCCATTTAATTGTTTTTATCCTAATAATATCAGGCTGATATCCCGCTAGCTTCGGTGGGACGAAATATGCAAACATGGCATGTTTCCGAATTTCTACGCAAACAGCTCATCTTGAGCGATGATCGTCTGATTGCTGCGTTTGCACACAGGTTAAATATCGGACGAACTATCTTTTTTGTCCCTAGTTCGCACAAAAGAATGATTCACTTCCAGAATGAATAACAAAAATACGTCGTCCTTTTAGAATCCTAAACCTGTGTATCTATTATTCTACTCTGTCCACGTACAACTTGCGCAATATATAGAGAATAATACATGATGTGTTAACATGATATCTCACATGTGAGATTATCACTCAATATCAGTTTCAATCAGTGCTCGAAATCTCTATATTAAAAGCAGTAAAGCACTATTGTTAATTAATGGTGGGTTACTTAATACTTATCTGCGAATGTATAGCTAAATGCTTGCCTTTATGTATCACTTGTGGGTTTCAATTACCGCACAAGTTTTTATACGACAACTTTTATTTGCTTGTCTGTATTTAGACAACTTTGCTGGCATACTAGACTATATAGCATACAACTTAGCTTGTCAACTGGCATACTGGCTTTTGAATAAGTGCACCTGTCATATAGAAAAAAAATTGGCAAAGTACAAATTTTTCCTCGTCTGTATCGGTCAAAACAAAGAAAATGTAACTTGGGTCCTTAATGTAGTTGGATAATGGATAACGTTACATTCATTGTGGTAACCAAACCAAAAAATTGTAATACATTTTTACTGCGCGTACACACGAGCAATACTAGATCCCCCTTATTACGTTTTCGTCGCGCTTTGCATTGTGGTTATCAAGTGGTATCACTGATAAAGATAGCGGCCTTGAATGAAAATATTGAATGTTTTCGCGAATATTTTGCTGTTGGCTATCGCGCACCTGACCCTAGCTTTTTTAAAAGTTCTTGCAAGGGTCAGGACAAAAAATAAACCATCTTGAACGTCAGTGATACCACTATAACCACAATGCAAAGCGCTACGAAAACATAATAAGGGGAATCGTCAATTGACAAATTAAACTTGCTCTGTTTATAAAAACTTGTCATAAAGAGTAGCTCATCTGTGTAACCCTACTGCGTGATCATGTCAACCACGTTACTGACATCAAGACGAATGGCAGTTGATCATAACATAAAGCTAGCTGAAACCACAGTTTCGGCTGAGACTTTTCAAACAAGATTATGTTAGGTGGATTATTAAACACACGTTTGATAATATCCAACCTAACATATAATTTGGTTAATTAACCAGGACTTTGATCAAATAACCAGGATTGTGGTTAAACTGATTAACCAGTAAATATAACCAGGTACGTTAAGATACCACATAGTCTATTAAGATATGATGGTCTGGAAGCCCGCCAAACTTCAAAGCCACAAAATAGAAGACCTTTGTTTGATGTTGAACTGTACCTCACCCTGCACAAATCCTTTGTCTCAACTTCATTAAATATTATTCATCGTGGTTGCACGTTTCATCTCAGCTACCCCTATAGGCAATTCCAGCTTTTAGTTTACGCGTGCAGGGGACGATGGGAAAAAGTCCCTGCGACGGAGGTTGGGTATCATATTGCTGATAAGCTGAAAAAATAAAAATGGTGGCCGTGTAAACACGGAGCTTACACTTGTAAATATTGAAATATTTCGGTTGTTTCGGTAGTTCTTATTGAAATTTTTCAGCATAATCAGCAATATGATACCTTACTTCCCATCACCCTCTGCAGGCATAAACTAAAAGCTGGAATTGCCTATTAGACGATTATTTCATTATACGAAAATACAATGAGCTCAATCACCGCGACCGTGCACAAATTAACATAAACTCCGACAAAAACATAACAAACACTTCAGGTACCCCAAACAGTGTTAATTGTAGAATAAGGAACCAGGAAATTTTTAACCGGGGTGTTTTTAGTGGTTTTTTTTGTGGTTAGATGGGTAGGCACTGCCGCATTATTTGGAATGCTCTCTGCAAACATCATCACTTTCAATTTTAGGTGGTCGAGGAAAGACACATAGGATGTAGAAAATGGTATTCTAAGTTTGGCCGTTTCATGTCATCATCTATTTAAACGCAAGTGCTACTGCTGTGGCTCCTTTTATTCTAGCTGGTAATTGCTAATGGCTGAGCACTGTGAGGAAGGTAGGCCGATTAGAACAGAAAATAACATGGCTCAAATTAGACCTTTCCGGTAATTACGTCACAACTACACTGTTTTCAACTTAGGACAACCTTAAATGGAATATATTTCAAGTTTGTTTCTCAAGGGCTATGCACATAGAAGCAGAACATCCTTCGTCAGCACATGCATAGAAATGGATTTTGACTATTAAATGTGGAAATAAGCTTAAGGTGGCTCCCTAGGGTTTTTTAATTTACTACACTATAGTATTCAGGAGACTCTTTGTTTCTTTACTTTACATGATATGAAGACGAAATTTATTGGACACATTGACAATGTTCTCCTGAACATTGCAAATTGCTACTTTTGTGTTAAAAATATGTTGTCATGGCAACAGCATGCTTAGAATAAAGCTCAAAATTTGTCTTTTTCAGGTCATTTTAAAAAGTTCCTTCGGTGAAATTTTTTAAAACTTTGCATAAAAGATAATACTTGTATAATGAATTTTTCTCCTCAATTTAAAAAAATTAAATCGATACGTTTCTTAGAAAATTTAAAAAACGTCAAAAATCTATATTAAAAAGTTTCCCTTCGATTTAATTTTAAGAAAAAAGGATATTGCACTTGTTGTACCGATATTAAAAAATGTGCAAAGTTTTAAAAAATTTTACCGAAGGAAAACGGAGAAATTTGGGATTAATTTTGGCAATTTTTACTAGATTTTTACGCGAACAATTTAATACCCCAACTGACGTGTACATGCATTCTGCATAAAACAACAAGGCATGACTTTTTTGAAATCACAAAATATAAATTATGTTTGATATACTGTTTATAACTGTATCGGTTAATGGTCAACTACGCGTGGATTATACATGTAAAAATGGCAAAGATATTTAGGTAACTACTGGTTATGACTTCTTGGTATTAATTTGAAAAATGTTTGTCAAAATTCGTCCCGTGCGAGTACTATCGTCGGATGTTTTCGCAAAATGCCCGTTCAAATTTCAGTTTTTATAGCGGTATGTTTGGAGTTTCGGCCCTACTCATTTCACCCGTAGAGGGCTCTTTATTTAAGTCATCTTTATTGTCATAAGCGCTGCTAGATTGTGGAGAAAACACTGCAAATTCTTGAGTAAACTTTATATCCCAATGTTCACGATCGAACCTCGCGTACGGCGGTTCAAAAAACATCCAGAATACCGCTTGAAAACAAACAAGTTTACATTATCTTCTTTTGAAACATCACATCCAAGTATCGTTTTGGCTTTTAGAACTCTTTTATGCTTTCAACTAAAGCAAAGTTCACACTTTTGTTTCAAAAAAGAGTTTCATATAAAACACAACGTTCGTTCGTATTTTGAAGTCACACGAGTTTTAGTTTACATATATACGAAGAACGTAACCCCCGGAAATAAAACCCTAGGGAGCCACCTTAAATACGAAAACGAGGCTAAGGGGCCTTGAATTATTGATTATCATAATGCACACACGAGAGTACACGCAAAAAAGCGCAAAAAAGAAACCAATAAAAAAATCGCGGGAAACAGAAACGGCAACTTCAAAGAAGACGTGATCATCAACGTACAATAGAATTTTACTCTAAGACAAAAAGGCGACTATAAATTGTATTCCCTTCAGCATTCTAGTACGCCGCAGTTATTCAAACTGCCGCCGCAGTTATTCAAACTGCTACGTTATTTTCATCATTTTCACGACTCATGATCATGTCAACAGTTAAAACGTTCCAAGTCGTGTGGGGTATTTTATGCGAATTCACTGACTATTGTTACTTAAGGGTTGTTTGAAACTTGAAAGAAAGCTACGACGTGTTTTTGAGAGGCAAAAAAGTTTAGTAATGCATGCTGTGGCTCGCATGCAAAGTAATTTTGTTTTTCCCGTTGCCGTTGTCGTTTGCCAAATTCTCTATTTATTCCCTTTAAAACCTATCCTGGATTCCAGTAAATAATAAATAATAAATAACTCAGTAAATAATAAATTGAAACGTCGTGAAGGCTCTGGTTCAACGGGAGGATTCTTTGATTAAACCGCGTCAATCACAAAACAGAATTAGTGGTTTTAGTACAGAATCTGTACTAAAACCACTAATTTTGATCTTGTCACGAGAAAGAAAAGTAACGGACTAAAACCACTAATTCTGTTTTGTAATTGACGCGGTTTAATCAAAGAATCCTCCCGTTGAACCAGAGAATCCTCCCGTTGAACCAAAGAATCCTCCCGTTGAACCTACAGTGGTGTACTAAAACCACTAATTCTGTTTTGTGATTGGCGCGGTTTAATCAAAGAATCCTCCCGTTGAACCAGAGCCTTCACGACGTTTCAATTTATTATTTACTGAAGGCTCTGGAATCCAGGGTATTTAAAACCTCACTAAATTGAGGAAATTAGAAAGGTTCAGATTTGATTTCCACTACGCTACCACTGAGGGACCATTAACCAATCGCATGCGTTTGTTATATCCGATTAACCAATCAAATGCGTACTAAGCCAGTGAGAGGTAGTGGAAGTCAAGTCGGAATCTTCTCTACTTGTGCTCCCATTAAGCCTTGCTCGCTTAGGGTTTAAAGTTTAAGGTTTAGAGTTTAAGGTTTGCAAAGGACAAGCTTTTTGAAGGTAATATTCATGGGTGTGTGAACTTGTCTTTTTCCGACAGAACTGTTTGAACAAACAGGACAGTATGAACCAATTACCACTCGGATTCGAAATATACTTCGAGAGTACAAAGATGGCGTTGGTGTTTTCAAAGAGCTGATCCAAAATGCAGACGATGCAGGTGCTACTACAGTTAAGTTTTTGGTGGATTGGAGAAAGGGTGAAACGGGAAGCCTGTTCTCTCCTGGCATGGCCGAATGTCAAGGTCCAGCTTTATGGGCTTACAATGATGCTGTGTTTAGTGACGAAGATTTTGAAAATATCAACAAGCTAGCTGGAGAAACGAAAGTGGAAGATATTTCAAAGATTGGTCGCTTTGGTCTTGGGTTTAACGGTGTCTATCACTTCACTGATGTACCGAGTTTTATCAGCCGAGAGCACTTGGTGGTTCTCGATCCGAATATTCACCATTTGAAACGTCACATTAAGGACAGGTCCCGTCCTGGAATTCGTATTAATCTTTCAACCAAACCAGAATCGTTCACGCGTTACCACGATCAATTTCAACCGTACAATGGCGTCTTTGGTTGCAACGCTATGGAAACAAGTGATGGCTTTCACTATAAGGGAACATTGTTCCGATTTCCATTCCGCACGGCTTCTCAAGCAAGTAGTAGTGATATCTGCAAAACTGCCTATGGTCGAGATAGGATTGAAGCTATTGTTAGTAGCCTTTGTGAATGTGCTTCGACTTTGCTGATCTTTTCCCAACATATCAAGGAAGTGGACGTCTATGAATTGGATGGATCGAGTCAACCAGATGAAATGCAGTTGGTGTTATCTGTAAACAAACCAAGCGTTCAACCCTTTAGACGAAAAGTGGTGAACAACGAAGAACCTTTTATTAAGCAGTGCTCAAAGTGGTGGGCAAAGTATCGTGAATCTCAAATGCTCAGCTGTGAATTCCCATCTGGCTGTGAGCTCGTTAACATTGTCACCACGAAGGAACCGTCAGAGTTGAGTCGATGTGATCGTAGATACAGCAGTGATCAAATGTGGTTTGTGGTTTCCGCAAGTGGGACTGATGCTTCCCTCAAAATTGCTCGCTCACCTAAGGGGCGAGCACGTGGCTTCTTACCCTGTGGCGGGGCAGCGTTTGTTATTCAGAGAGAGTCCGAGCGAGGTTCCTGGGAATCGTCTGTCGCTTCACATTTTTCTGGGGAGCTGTTTTGTTTCCTTCCGTTATCTATTCCTACCGGGCTGCCTGTGCATGTGAATGGCTACTTTGCTATCATGTCTAATCGCGTTGGGATTTGGAAACGAACGAATATACGAACTCAGCCTATCGAGGTGGAATGGAATGAAGCACTCATGGAAGACGCATTGGCCAGAGCTTATATCATGCTTCTCGAAAATATGAAAGAATTGGTTGCTAATGTTCAGGATTACAAATTCCACACATTGTGGCCAAGTATTGACGCTGTTGACATGCAATCCTGGGAGAAGTTGATCCAGAAAATATGCAGTGTATTGTTAGATCCGAAGTCTAAGCTATTTTACAGCGATGGAATATGGATGAGTATCAACGATGGTTTCTTGTTGAGCGACGATTTTAACGAGATCTACGAGACCGCAGTAGAAGTATTAAAATCATTAGGGATACATGTTTTTAACCTACCCAGTAACATTTTACAAACCTTGATGAAGTTCGACCGATGGGACATTTTACAACGACGCACTTTGACCTTTACAGAATTTGTAAAACAATACTTCTTCCCAAAGCTCAAAACCTTCACTCATACTCAACGAGATGCTATCGTTTGGTTTGGTTTGGATCGTATCTTGAAAGAGAATGAATCGTCTCTCCTTGGTCTCTTCAAACAAAATTCTTATATTTCAGTGTCACAAAATGAGGAAATCCTTAAGAAGCCTTGTGAACTCATCCATCCGTTCGGTCCTGCAGCAGAATTGTTTTCTGAAGAAGATCGCCGTTTTCCAGTTGGGAGTGGCCTCCGTGATGGAAACCGGCTGTATGTCTTGGAAACACTTGGTATGGTCAAAGATCTGGATTGGACAGGAATCCTCGAAAGAGCTCAGTCGATCGCTAATCGTGATTTTCATGCTAAAACTGAACGTTCTCGAAAATTAATCGGATACATGAACAAGCGAATATATCAACTTCCGAGTCCCGGTTATTATTATAGCAGTCATTTTCAATTGGTAAAGTTCTTGCCAGTGTTAAGGAAGCCGGCAGGTGAATACTTTTTACCATGGAAAGGATGGAATTGTTTTTTGAACTGTCTTTTTAGCCCAAATGATGTTTTCCTGCCAAAGGATGCCGAGCTCTGCGGTTCTTCATGTTTAATCGTAAACACATGTAACAAAACTGGATGTGGAAAGCTGAATGACGAAGTGAAAAATCTCTTGGGATTTTCGAAACGCCTGCCTAAAGACAAGCTCGTGATTCGACAGTTAGACGAAGCTATCAAATTTTGGAGCAAATTATCTGAAGAAGAAAAGCAAGAAACTGCAAAGAGGTTCGCAATTGAATCTATCTGCAAGAAAATTTACGAATTCTTTAACAAACGAGTTGCTGATAAAGCAAAAAATCAATGTTCCCAGCTGGGGGAACGAAATTGGTTGTTTCTTGAAGGAAAATTCGTGCAAAGCAAGAAGGTGGCTTATACGTCGAACGGGAATGGAGCTCCATTTTTATTCACATTACCCTGGAACTACGTGTGTGACTATCGACATCTCTTTGAAGCGATGCATATCAAAAAAACATTTGATAATAAAGACTACATCAGTGCTCTTTATGAACTAAAAAGCACGAAGAAAGATTGTTCTCTCACAGAAGATGAACTTCAGATTGCAATCTTTTTCATCACTCAAATTAATGTCGAAAATCCCACTCTGAAGAACTACTTTGGCAACATTCCACTGCCGGACACCAACGGTATTTTCCGCCGAAGCCAAGATGTTGTTGTAAATTTAAGTTTGTGGTTCAAAGATCCTGATGACAATCTTAAAGTCCACGAGAAGATACCACCACAAACGGCACAAGCCCTGGGCGCTAAACCGTTAAAAAATGTTATACTGAAGAAGTGTTCACATCGCATTGGCTATGGAGAGTCGTTCGGACAATACGAGGAGTTAACTGACCGACTGAAAGGAATTCTAGATGGATATCCTCCTGACGGAATACTAAAAGAACTCGTACAAAACGCTGACGATGCTGAAGCCTCAGAGATACATTTCATACACGATACTCGGTCTCTGGGATGTGAAAAAGTGGCGATAGAAAACAAAACATGCGAAGAAATACAAGGACCAGCGCTTTGCGTGTACAATGATCAACCATTTACCGACGACGATCTCGAGGGAATTAAGAAACTTGGTATTGGAAGTAAACGCAAAACCATTGAGACGACTGGGAGGTATGGAATTGGTTTCAATTCAGTATACCACCTTACGGACTGTCCAAGCTTTCTATCGAATGATGAAACCCTAGTGATTCTTGATCCCCATCGTCGTTATGTCCTAGATGAAGATCCTGGCAAATTATTCAAGCTTACTGCAAAACTCCGAAATGATTGCTCCGATACAATCGATGGATATCTTGCTGACCATTTTAATTTACAAGGCTCGACAATGTTCCGTTTTCCACTGAGACGAGAAAAGAATGAATCAAAGATATCCAAAGAACCTCCTCCTGACATGGAGAAACTTATACAGACCTTTCAAAAAGAAGCCCGCAAGTCGTTGTTATTTTTAAATCATGTTAAGAAGATAACTCTGTCGAAAATTCATCCGAATGGCGAGTTTGAAGAAATATATCAGGTCGAGACCGTGATAGCTTCAGAGGATGAAAAGAAGCGTCAAGACATGGCACGAAAGATTTGTGAGCTTAAAAGCACTCCAACAGCAGAAATTAGATGGGAGGGAGCTAGTTACACCCTGACAGTCAAAGAGAACAAGAGAGAAGTCGAGAAATGGTTGATACAAAAGTGCATTGGATCAGTTACTGCAACGCTAAGCACCGCCGATGGGAAACAGGGTGAAATTGCCGATGGCCGCGAACTTGGTGTTCTTCCACGTGGTGGCTTGGCAGCTCAGCTATGGCCGCATTCATCATCCTCCGACATGCAAGAAGCGTTTGGTGGCATAGTATACTGTTTTCTACCTCTCCCAGAGAATTACACTAATCTACCAGTTCATGTCAATGGTCATTTTGTCTTGGATAGCACCAGACGACGTCTTTGGACCGACACGGATGGCACAGGACCAAAGTGTAAGTGGAATCACTTTATGAACACCTGTGTGTTACCACCGGCCTATGCCGCTTTGATCCTGGAAGCTCGTAACCATCTTTGCGATGATGAGGATGACAACCAACTGTCACGTTATCATGCTTTGTTCCCGAAAGATTTGAGTGATACTCCTTGGGAGACTCTTACCACTGAATTGTATCGTTACCTGGGGCAAACGAGAGCCAAAGTCTTGCCATTGCTCGTTCCAACCGAGTCTGAAAACCAATCAAGCAGTAGTATTCTAAAACAAGCTGCCGACAGTAGCTCTTCGACGCTTAGTGAGGAAAACATGGATACAGTGGATACCTCTGCACAACTGGAACCCGTTCATGTTACATGCACGGAATGGCTTTCAGCTGAGCAAGCATACTTCAAGATGCCTTTTTTAAAGGATAATTTTTTGCACTTGTTTATACGAATTGGCGTTCCTGTTCTGCTCCACGCTCCATACCTAATATACGAAGGTTTTAAATCAGCTGGTATAACTTCGCATAAAATTACTCCAAGAAGCGTTATTGATTTCCTAAGGCTAAGAGCATTCAAATGTAAGATTGGCAATCTTCCGAAAAAACTCGAAACCACTGCAGTCAAGTGTATTCCAGATTTGTCGACACTGATAAAGTATTGTTGTGAATATGACGATTTCAGTAAAAATTTGGCAGGCTTGCCTTTGCTTCTAACCCAAGATGGCTACCTAAGAGTCTTTGATTCACATCAGCCTGTGTTTCGTTCAGGATTTGGTGGTCTTTTTCCTGCACACCTGCACTTGTTTATTCACTCTGAAATATATAATAAAATTCCATTGAAAGCCACACAATCAGAAGAGAGGATCGTCCGCACATTAACTGTGAATGACCTACCAGAGTTAGTACGACACGTGTTCACAAATCAAGTGTTAAAGGCTATCGAAGATGATGTAACATGGAAATTCCCAGCCGAAGGAATTCTATCTGAAGAATGGTTCAAGCAGTTTTGGGACTTCTTGGAAAACCACACAAAGCCCGAGCCAGATGAAGATTCTGTGTCGTTAGAATGCCTGTCGGAATGGCCCGTGATTCCAACAACGTGTGGAAAACTTGTAATGATTAAAGACGCAAAAGTCGTCTTGGATATGACAGCTACTGGAAACGAGTCAGTATCACAAGAAGACGTTCGTACATTCTTGAGTAATCTGAAATGCCTAATGTTAAACAAAAAAATCACTTTCAAAGACAACCATTACTCGTATACGACTAGTACAATTCACACTCCCGAGGACAAAACCACAACCAATAAATTTGGACGGGAAACGGCCGTTACTGATGCCTATGTAGCACATCCACACGATGTTATAGACGTCTTGGTAGCTCTTAATCACATGCTAACTACAGACAGGCTGGACCTCTCAGTGATCAATGAAGACGAAATTCGTAACTTACTTACGTTCGTGCAAGACAATTACAAAATGCCGTGTTTATTGGAAGAGCATAAGCAGATAATAAAGCGTCTACCGTTTCATAAGGCATTGAATGGAGAGTTTGTCAGTTTGATTGGTCAGTATCGTTTGTGTGCTCTTATTCCTCCTGGCGTTCCCATAGAACAACTAGACGACCTTCAAGAGCGAACAAAATGTCTTTTTCTCAACTCTGATGCTTTGCCTGCACTTGAGAAACTCTATAAAGACCTTAATGTTACAGTTGGTCAAGACGTCACGCAATTTTACGTGGAGTATGTCTTCGGACATTTTAGCATTTTTACCAGAGAAAACCAAATGAAACATTTAACATACATTAGAGACAAAGTCTACCCGTTTTTGCCTCAAGGTACTTCAATTGAAAAAGACATATTCTTGAAGAGTATGGCACAAACACCGTGTATTCCTGACCAAGACGACTCTCTTCACAAAGCATCTGACTTCTTCGACCCGAACAACGAGGTATTCAAAGTAATGTATAATGGTGATAACAATAAATTCCCTCCTTCACCTTTCAACAAGGAAGATTGGTCAGGTCTGCTTGAAGATATTGGAATGCTTGTTGATATTACACCTCAGTTATTCCTGCAATTTTGTACGATGGTTGCCGAGAATGCAAGACGTTCTCCTAGTAATCAACAATGTCGCGTGCAATCCAAGGAGCTAGTAAAGTGTCTATTTGCCGATAAATCCTTAAAAGAAGAGAAATTTCTGTTCCAAGTATCGCAGATCGAGTTTATTGCTCCAGCTAAACTGGAAGAAGAGCTAACCTCGATACACGAACCATATCAGTATTCCAAAAACGGCTATCCACCTTTCATAAAATTCAGAAATGCAGTACCGTCGCGATTGAGATATGATACCTGGACAACTGCTCCCATACTCCCAGTGTGGGCACAACCTGACAATATGGCTAAATTTAGAAACCTTGGCATCGCCAGCTCCGGACCAACATATTCAAATGTTCTTGACCATCTACAAAACGTAGCTAAATCATACAATCTTGACTCAGTTGATAGTACTCTATTAAACAAAATCACCAAGTCCATTTACAAGTCTCTATGGAAATCTGCAACATGTTGTTGTCACAGTCCAAATGACGGATGCATTAATGTTTGTAAGAAAATTGGTGATCGACTAAAAAGTGTCCCATGCATATTTTTACAAAAAGAGGATATTTTTGTGAAAGGTGAACAGCTGGTGTTTAATCTACCCGATAAATGTGATTTGAAACCATTTCTTTATCTCGTACCACGAGAATTCGGAGAGTTGGAACATTTCCTAAAACGACTTGGCGCAACCGAAAGACCAACGCCTTACCAGATTGCTTGCGTTTTGAAATCTATATACAACCGAATCGGAGAAGAGGTACTATCGACTGAACTGGAGATGAAAGTCAAGTATGCTATGCATGTGCTATTTGAATTACTTTGCAGGGGCGAAAGTGCTGATGGAATCGATGAATTGTATTTACCAAGTCAAGATAAACAACTCGTCAAATCTTGCGAAATGGTTTGTCAAGTTTCATCACGTTATACGAATTTGACTGAAGACCTTCAACGTCCAATTCTGCTGCGATTCGAAGAGTGCAAACTTAAAAAGGTTGCTGATGATTATATTAATGCTCTACCAGCACATTTACGTCCTGTAAAGTTTGATGAGCTATTTCGAGAAGAGGTCGATCCCGAGTGCAAGATTTCCATCTGTTCTGAGGCTCAATATGGTTCCATATGCAACTTTCAACAACGGTATGAAGATCTGCTGGGATCTGATGAGTTCCAGGAAGGCCTTAAACGGTTACTGATGCACGATGGCCAAGATCCTCACGAATTTGAGGGAAGAATAAAGAAACTACAAACGGATGTTCAAACTAAGTGTACCGGCGAGGACAACATTAAGATCAATATTATCAATCGTGATACCAATAAAGTTATGGATAATTTAGAAGAAAGTTGTTATGCAGTTCAAGATAATCACGAAGACACATGGACGTTGTACATGCAACACGAATTTAAAGATAGTAAAACATTGGTGCCCATTGCTATTTGCGTTAACAAGATTCTGGGAAATTGTATACACAAGGAATCCGGGTTGATCGCAATGCTAGGCTGTTCAACTCCAAGTAAAATTTCACAGGAATTAGATAGATTTGGTATAACTCACGCGCTTTCTAAAACTGCTGATGAATTCATTCCTCCTGACGACTATCTATTTTCTGGATGGGATATACGTGGTGAAGAAAGTAGGATCGGAAGTGGAACGGGAGTACGTGGTCGCCGTGGTGGGTTTGGAGGATCTGGTTGGACGAGAGTGAATGCTGCTGGAAGCCATGGGACCAACCGGGGTATAGGTGGTGGTGCAAGTTTTAGTGATGGCGGTTATGGCGTTGGTTATCGTGGTGGTGGTTATCGTGGTGGTGGGGGTAGTGGTGGATATTCAAGGTAAAATATGTTTATTTTAGGTGTTACTACACATCGAAAATCCGAACGTCACACCCACAAACATTGACGACCACACTACAGTAACTACTTTGCATGTCTACAATTCTAATTTTAAACAACCAATCCGATTCTTAATCACAATTACTATAAAAATTTGATTGCCTGCTATGGCTGTCTAAAATGAGGGGTCATCAAACCTATTGATAATTAATACAACCGATGATTTCAATGATCCATTGGATGAACCAGACTTAAACAGGCATAACATTGGTACTACTACACCGATTCTAATAATCTTAGTGTCAAAATTCATCTCTTGGATTATATTTCCGAAGCACACTGTGTACAAATCTGGAAGAGAGCCACAACACCCTGTATAATGTTTCTTTCTTTTGTGTTCTGCTTATGAATCATTAAGTGCGCTTAAAAATGGTTTTCTTAGTCACAATAAGATTAAATCGACCAAGTTCATGGTATGCACTTTGCCGAAGCTAAAGTTTCCTTCCCATTTAGTGCACAACAGTAAACGTTTTAGGTTATGATTAAGGTATGGGTAAAATTCAGCGGTATAATATAGGTAGTAAGGATTGTTAGTATCAGGATTATGATTACGGAAAGATTATTGTGGGTAGAATCAGGATTAGGAATTAAAAATGGATTAGAAATGGTTTAAGGCTAAGGGATTGCTTTTAACTGTTTTTCAAATATCTGCCAGGATCAGAGATGAAGAGGAAGACGAAAGATTTTATCAAATGAACCGCGAGGAAGCAATCCGCTGGCTAGAACAATCCAAGAGTGACTTAAAAAGTTCAAGATGGTCACTCCAATCAGGTCCGCCTTTCAACGCCATGGCCTGTTTCCACAGCCACCAAGTAGTAGAGAAATGCTTAAAGGCCATGTTTTTTTACTACTGTGGGATCTCTGGTCAATTGCTTGGCTCTCATGAGGTGGAAGAACTGGCAGATGTGCTCAAGAAAGAAACAGGGCGACCGAACGAGGCAGTCATGGAATCGGTGAGAAAATTACCTAAGTACCGATATTATCTAGGTACTCGGTATCCTAACTGTCAACCATTTAACATCGTTCCAGCCGAAGCATTCGACAAGAATGAAGCAGAGATGGCGGTTGATGCAGCCACGAAAGTGCTTGGATATGTCAAGGACTGTTTGAAAGAGTAGTATAGTGGGTTTCAAAGGGACGGTTTTGACCACATAAAGAACATTTGCTTGTATTTTTAACTGACAAATTATCTTAACTGATCGCTGACAAATGATGAAATGGCAATTTGGAACAGAATAACTTTCAATATTGATGATGCGTTATAATATGACACTAATACAATAATCTTGTTAGACAGTGTTACTTGGCTAGGGTAAAATATGCCATGTTGCACATACTTATTGTCATGAACACTTTTATGATAACGACATGAACATTTTCATTTGAATCGCTACTTTACTTTGCGATTACATTTTCGATGACTTTCAAGACGTTAACTAAAATTAAAAGATAAGGAACTAAATGAACTAGACCGTAAATCCTCTACATGTCCCTACGGCAAATTAATGTGAACTTTCAGGCAAATTAAAAAATCTAATCAAAATACACATGTGTTTCTTAATAACAGAGAGAGAGAAGTAATAAGTTTCTTCCTCTAAACAGGGGGACTTATTTGGAAAGCGGACTTTTCGCATAAACGAATTAGCTGAGAGAGGAGCCCTGGACTCTGCCCCCCTTGGCGAAATTGCCCCCATCTCTTGGAATAATCAAGACCAGTACAAACTACAAAGCATGTGCATAACATTTTCATTATTTATAATGTATGTTTTAAACTCTCAGTTTTTTAATGTCTTGGATCGTGTGTTAAATGTTGATTTAAAATCACCAAAACCCGATAAACCCCAAACTATTTTCGAACTAGCGCCATGTAAAATTTCTTCGGCCGGCATGGTAGAGGGTTTGCGGTAATCAAATAAAAAATTGCACATATACCTTGAATAGGAAATGGTCCGTAGCAGAATAGGGGATAGAGTAGTGCATAAGGTTTTAGATAAATTTATCTCAACGACATATATTATGGTACCTACAATCATGGCAAAAATGATGTACACAATTAGCTGAAAACTAAAATGATTGCATGCCCATGTTGGTAACCACGCACCCCCGTGCAATGGTGATTTTGATAATGCATCGGCACAAAGTTTTACCTTAACATTGGTATTAGCACTTCACCAGGGGGGGGGGGTGCTAAAAGCTGTTTTTGCACGTGATAGGGCAAAGCATGTATTTTCATTCTTCCCACGCGTTGTCCACAATAATTTTTGCCACGATTATAGGTATATACCTACTATCTAATGTGAACACGTTTTCTGATTGCTTTTCTGAAACGAAAGTGATCAGCGGTTTACGGTTCGCTCTGGAAAGATGATTTCTATACCGTATTTACTCGTTTGAGCGCCGCGGCGCTCTTTAAATTTTCAGAGCTTCAGATGCGGCGCTCATTCGGGGGCGGCGCAACCTCGTTCCCAGGGCTTTTCCTTTTTGTCATTGGCAAAGCCCTGGGAACGAGGTTGGGGGGCGGCGCTCTTTAAAAAAAATTATTTGTGAATTATAACAAGAACTTTTAACAATAAAAAAAAAACAAGTTTTGCATGTCTTTGTCACTATTTTGACGGCGGAAAGTTTTTACACTGTTTAATGCGGCGCCCATTCGGGGGCGGAGCTCAATCGGGGGCAGCGCTCAATCGAGTAAATACGGTCATTTTTTGTCGGTTAAGTGTCATTGAAAATGGCATTAATAATTGATGAAGAAAATTCAAAAGTGATGAACTATAAAGATTTCGCCCTGATTTATACATAAATTTTAGTTACGATTTTCTCGGTTATTAAAACGAACCAATTTCCAAAATTATTGGTAAACTTGATTACTTAGTAATCCAGAAAGGCTGTACATATATGAACAGGTCAAGACCAGGTCGTATTGTGATAGTAAATACCTGATGAACTATATTTCATCCAGTCGTATAGGAGTCGTTTACATGATCCCAGTTTGCCGAGACGAGCTATGAGGCGGGCTAATTTCGATGCATTGAAATAAGTCATAGTGCATGATTCAGCAAAACTCATTATTTTCCTAGAAATAGATTATAGTATAGTAGCAAACAAAAAGTTGTTCAAGCAGGAATAATAATCTTCTTGAACTACAAGATGTTCTCGAAAACATTTCAGTTCTTGTAACCGACGTTTGAAAACTTTCGTTTAAGTCTAGTGACTTGTTTCAATACATCAAAATCATCCCGCCTTCCATGCCGTCCTGCGATCATGAACAGGGATCATGCCCCTTTGGAATGGATAAAAAATTTCCAGTCTTACAACTGGGTCAAAATCAACTTAGTCCTAGGATTGGACCAAAATTAATTCAGTCTCAGGACCTTTGTGAATCGTGTAATTCATTCATTCTTCCATTTAATTGAAGAATTTTTAATATACACAAGTATAGAGTAATATGTGTAACATTTAAGTACACAAAATTTAAATTCTTGGCAGGTGTCTTTTTGGATCTTCAAGTTATTAATAATTCTTACGTAACTGTATTGATAATATATTGTATGTATTATTGATCCAAATTAATTTTTGAAATTTAAGAGAGTTAAATTAAATTAATTCACTACACTCTCAGTGTAACCCGGATAAATAATTACGGCACCTGTGCCAAATTTATAGCTGATAAGACGATGCCTATATAACTTTAAGAAGAAGCATGGTTTTATATTTTCTCAATAAAAGTGTTGTTTTATAAAATACACTGATAAAAGCGCACTACAATCGTGTATTTTCATGGATTTATACCAAAGATAACATTATAGCAATAATTTGGGAGAGTGTTTAATTTCCAAACCTCAAATTCGGACTGAGAGGGGATTTCAAGTCCTCACACTCAGCTGGAACTGCTCGTACTTGAAAATCCGTTCCGGTCTGAATTTTGGGATTCGAACATGACATAATGGAAGGGTTTTACAAAGCACTATCGTGCAGCATGCTGATAAACCGGCAGTTACCAGGACCTTAGTAGAACGATATTCTTTACAACTACATATTCAGTGCAGAATATTTAAGTTAACTGATTCACGAGAGATATAAGAGTGTTATTTAATTTTGACTGGCTTGATACAACGGGCTTGATACAATCGGCCCCAGAGTGAGAAAGTGATTTAAACTTATTCCATTATATGCAGTAGTCTTGTATTTGGATGGGAATAAATAGAACTCGGAGATGTTAATGATTTTTATTTTTTTGCTTATAGATGTCAACATTTCCGTTTAAGCGTTTACCAACATCTGTTGCCGCATAACGCTAATTAACTGAAAATGACCTACACAGTGTCATAGAACAAACAGGATAACTGACCACCTTGGAAAGATTATATAAAGTGTACTAAGAGCAACTAATAATGCTACATTGTACATGTTTAAATGAGTAAATTGAGTTAATTAGAACAATGTTTCTCACTTGTTAGTTTGAATGTGAGAGAGCTAAATATAGTGTGATCTCAACAAGAGAGTATTTAAGATTAAGCAGTCGTCCTCGTTAGAATGATTATATTATGTTGTGCTGATCAAGTACATCTCATTTTGGACATATTACACGATGTGTGAACTATAGACTAAGATAAAAAGTACTAAATTAATTTTTGAAATATTTGTATAATAATGACAGCTGTTTATTTTGAAACGATTATTTAATGTTATGCTGTTCTGGTGCATTTGATTTTTGGACAGTTTAATAACAGTTTCGTCTTACACAATCTCTGCAATGAATCCTCTCCTTGCTTCTTTCATTGAAGGAAGTTTACTCCATTTAGAAGTTTTGAAGTCAAATGCTTCCACTGAGCTTAGAGGAGTTCCATCTTGGCCGTATCCTCCCATAACCACTATAGAGTGTCCATCCACAACTGCACAACATTCAAAACGGCCGTGCTTCATTGGTGGTAGCATGGTGCTCTTCTGTGTCTCGGTATTATAACTGACGACTGTCTTTTTTGCATTTACAAGGATAGGTTCATTTGACCCTCCAGCTAGAATGACATTTTCTCCGCACTTGACAGTTGCCATATTGCACACTTTGTAAGGCAATGGTGCAAGTTCCTTGAACTCATTTTTGGTTATGTCGTACATGGTGACTTTGGCAGTCACTTCATCCCAACCGTCACCACCACCAAATATCAAAATTTTGTCATTGCTCAGAACAACACCACAGCCTTCGATGAGTCTTGGGGAAGGCAGTTTAGCCAAAACCTTTGTATTAAAAGGAAAATGTAGTTGGATTTCGTAAATCATATCAGAATACATTTTTTTCTCTTCATCATAACCGCCAATAACAAACATCCTATCATGATATAGTACAGTACGATGTTCTTTCAGCGTTCGGGGCAAATTAACTGAGAAATTGGACCAACAAGGTGGGACAAGGGGATTGGCATTGCGACTAAACTGCTCTATACTACTGAGAATGTTATTGTTAGCAGAGGTACCTCCTCAAGAAAATTATGTCGATATATGAGTTGTAGATGAATTATCAAGAATTTTATGATTCAAATTTTTCACTTGGGTGGTTAATTCGCGTTTGTAAATTGTGTGACTTTAATTTCGCGATTTTTTACAATAGCGAAAATCGCGAAATTAAAGTCGCGCAAAATGAAGTACGAATATAAATGTATACACAGTTGAAATATCACAAGATCATTGGCTTGCTCCTATAGTCCTATGTTGTGCCAATACATTCGAAATTGACCACCATTTGTAGAACTATATAACGAATTGTGACGTACCTATGCAAGCATGTAATATCAAGAAACTCGACGAGACATTATTGAGCAATTCTTCACGACCTTTAAATCCGTAAAAAGTTTGGTTCCTTATACGTTCTTTACAAGCACCAATATCTTCTAGCCTGAATACTGCACCAAGTCGCAGTATTTTTTAGATATTAAACGTGAACAAGCAAATTCCTCTTTTATATGTTTTGCAGATGTTTTGTGTCGAGTCTTCGCTGAGACATATAATATATTTGCATACAGCAGACTACTAACACTGTACCGAATTCAATTAAAATAGGAAATAGTGTGACGGTTTCAAGTATCATGTGGCAATGATTGATTGGTTAATCTCAAGAATTTTAAGGAGTATAAAGGATTTATAATTGCGACACTGTGTATGTATATGCAAATATGCTGCAGAGAATAGCGGAAGTCAAGACAAACTCAAGACAAAACATTTGTTGAAATATATCGAAATCCATCTCAACAAATTCTTAAATATTGTGATTTGGTGCAGTATTAAGGCTACAACATATTACTGTCTTCAAGAGATGTAAGAAAGAACACATTTTCACGGATTTTGGGATTGGAAGTTTCGAGAAATATCGCTCAATTTTGACTCGATGAGTTTGTTGATATTAAATGTCGGAATGGGTAGGTCTCAGTTAATTCTTATATATACAGCTAATTCAAGAAAGGTTGTCCTTTGCAAACCTTAAACTCTAAGCGTGCAAAGCATAATGGGAGCATCATTTAATCAGTTCGGAAATCATATATGGGGCCCATTTCTTAGAGACATGGTAAATATCTCCTCACGAGAACAATTCATTCACAAATAGCTGCAATACTTGTGCTACCATTAAGCTTTGCGCGCTTGGAATTTAGGGTTTAAAGTTTAAGGTTTGCAAAGGCAGCATGAGCTCCACCCTTGAATTTACTATACGAGTAAATTCTTAAACACGTCCGAATTTATCATTATGATAAATTCGCGGCACATTTTCAATTCATCATAATGATAAATTCGCGGCCCCTAACACTAACCACTAACTTTTTTAACTTTTTAACTTTCTTAACTTTTTAAACTTTTTTTTCTTTTTCAAACCTTTTTCAAACTTTTTTAAACTTTTTTTCGAAAATCTCCCCAACCCTGCGCGACCAGCCTCCCTTTTAGTGACATTACACTTATAACTAAAAGTCTTGTCTAATGCTTGTGGTTTTACTGATTAACTCTATTGATAAATTCAAAATGTGCCGCGAATTTATCATAATGATAAATTCGGACGTGTTTAAGAATTTACTCATATAGTAAATTCAAAGGTGGAGCTCATGTTGGCAAAGGACACCCTTTTTTGAATTGGCTGTATAGTGCTACAGATCGGATGGTCAATTTCAAACTTATTGACACTAGATTGGACTAGAGAACGAGCCAAATCATCGTAATGTTCCATTATATAAATTTGCAAAAATATCTTCCCTTTTAGGATCGACCATGATGTACTACAGTGTGTCACGTTGTGAAACCTTCCAATAATCAAGCCTGCAAATTTGGTATCTGATAGGCACCACGGACCAGTCAAAATGGCTGAAGCAAATATGGATTTCTACGAGTTCGGCTATCCAGACGAACGCTTTGAAACAGTTTTAAGCGAGAACCTACACTGTGCCATTTGTTCGTGCGTGTTCAAGGATCCAGTTATGTGCAAAAACGAGCATTGTTTTTGTCGAAGTTGTATCACCAAGCATCTTCAAAATTACCACACTTGCCCTTCTTGTAATCAAGATCTAACCGTGGAATCGCTAGCAGACGCACCGCGTATTGTGAGAAATTTATTGGCCGAACAAAGAATTCGGTGTGATTATCACGAGCGCGGGTGTGAGGAGATCGTTCAGCTTGGAAACTTGGCAAGTCATGTCGCTGTGTGTGGTAAGGCTCCAGTTGTGTGCGCGAATGAAGAATGTTCAAGCGAGATCAACAGAGAGGATCAATTTCGACACGAGAGCGAGGAATGTCGATTTCGTAAAGTGAAATGTCGAAATTGTAAAGAGATGGGTTCCATGGTGCAAGAAATTGAAACAAGTTTGGGCGGCCTGTGCGAGCATGTTGAGAAATTGAATACCAATGTTAACGAACAGTTGACTGAAATGAAAACCAGTTTGACTGCAGTGGAAAACAGTTTTGTCGGTATGGAAAACAAGTTTGAGAACAGGCTTGAGGGAATGGAAAACAAGTTTGAGAACAGGCTTGAGGGAATGGAAAACAAGTTTGAGAACAGGCTTGGGGAAATGGAAAACAAGTTTGAGGAAATGCAAAAGAGGTTTGAGAAAGTGGAAAACCAGTTGTTAAATGTGGATGATCCCAGACTCAGAGACCGACAGCACGAAGCAATGCATGACATGGAAAGTGCTCGAAGTGATTAAGCCACTCCAGTCGATCCAAACAGTGACTTAAAAGATGCAAAAGCCAATGAGCACGCGTTTTTTGTTGCTGGTGGATATGGAAAGGAAGGAAAGCCACTAAATTCTGCAGAAATATTTGATAAAACCACTAATTCTTGGATAGAGCTGAAACCAATGAACGAATCTCGTGCCGATGCAAGTTCAGTTGTTTACAACGGTCAAGTCCTGGTCACAGGGGGTACTTCTGATGATAAGATCATTGTGAGTAGTATAGAGCAATTTAGTCGCAATCCCAATCCGCTTATCCCACCTTGCTGGTCTTATTTCTCATTTAATTTGCCAAAGGCATTGAATGGGCATCGCAGTGTACTGTATAATGATCGAATGTTTGTTATTGGCGGTTATGATGAAGAGAAAAAAAAGTATTCTAATATGATTTACGAAATCCAGCTACGTTTTCCCTTCACTACAAAGGTTTTGGCTAAATTGCCTTCATCAACACACATGATAGGCTGTGGTGTTATTCTGGTTAATGATAAAATTTTGATATTTGGTGGTCGCGACTGCCAAAGTAAAACGACTGCGAAAGTTACCATGTATGACATAACTATGAATACGTTCCAGGAACTTGCACCATTGCCTTATAAAGTGTTCAACATGGCAACTGTCAACTTTGGAGAAAATGTCGTTCTTGTTGGTGGTTCTGATCAGTTTTATTTTGTGGATGCAAAAAGCACAGTTGTTAGTTATAATATCAAGACACAAAAAAGCGCTATGCTACCACCAATGAAGCACACCCGTTCTCAATGTTGTGCAGTTGTCGATGGAAACTCTCTGGTGGTTATGGGAGGAATCAAGCACGGTGCAGTTGCTCTCAACTCAGTGGAAGCATTCGACTTTAGATCTTCCAAATGGAGAAGTCTTCCTTCAATGAAAGAAGCAAGAAGAACGTTCATTGCAGAAATTGTCTAAAGAGAACGACTTGTTTAAGGCTCATCAAGTGAACGTATGATCATCTTGAGATTAGAGCAAATTAAGCATTGTGATCAAATATGGTACGACTATAGTATAACGAACTCACATAAACATGTAGCATTAGATGCAGTTAGTCTCCTCCACAGGAAACTCTTTTGCCAAAAAAACTCCCATCTTTGCATTGTACTTTAGGCAAGTTTGTTGGTCAAACGTACATGTGTTCGGTTCCCTCGCTCATATGGGCAGTTTTTTTGCCAAAAGAGTTGCCTGAGGTGGAGGCTAAGATGTTGCTAGCATGGTTTTATATGATCTTTTGAGGATGAACACATGGATAACTATCCATAAACTATTGTTTTCAGGATTTTATAAATAAAATTGTACATAAAATTGTTTTCATATATACATAAAAATGTTTTCAGGATTTTATAAACCTTTCAACATGAACTGAACATTCTTAGTAATTTTACAATCTTTAAGACTCTGGTATACATGTATATATAGTTACAACCTATGTTACAACTAATTTAAAGTAATTTGCTGTCAGTAATTTAATTATCATATTCAGACATTATAGCATGAAGTGACAATAATTATACTTTTAAACAGATTTCACCAATTCTATGTTCCTGTCAGATTATGTATGAAGTAATGCGCTAAAAAGGTATAAATAGGTAAAACAAACTCCGAACAACAAAAGTTTTATACAGTTTTCTGAGTCTATTTCGACCTTTGTGCAATGGAATTATCATCATTGACCAGTAGTTACCAAAATGCATCTTATCATCCCTGTAACGTACTTTTGAAAGCAGGCACACACAGTATGATAAAACAACAACGCACAGCCTTTGAGAATTAGAACCCACCCTCAAGGTTAGCCCCCTTCCCAATTTTAGGGAGCGGTTAATATTTATGGCGGCTGGCACTGAAGAGAAATTTCTCTTGGTAAAAATCCTGCATGGCCAAACATTTTACAAAAGGATACCATTCAGTTGTCACACATGTCCCTTACCACTTCTGTGACACGATTTTGAGAACTATTCGTGCAATTTTGTGCAATCTAAAATAAACAGCCTTGACATGACATCCAAATCACAACGAAACCTCTATACACTCGACTCCACAACAGTCATTTCCGTCAGCTGAAGACAAACCATCACCGAAAGATCAAACGAACGTTGTCTGCAAGCAGTGATGTAACGCTCATTGGGTAGGGTTAGTTCAAAAACTAAGGGCCCCGGCAGTTAGGGCCCCCATCAACCACGGCCCCCCATCGACAACGGTAACTGATTTTGTTATTCCATCTCAAATAAAACAAAAGTTATTCTTAAAAGTTCCCACATGCGTTGGAGACTGTTATTGGCATTGTTATAGACACGGAATTTTCCAGAACATTTATAAATATTCAATATAAATATAATATCTCAGTCAAACAATGACAACAGTCAACAGAAGCCCCACACCAAATATGCCTAAGGGCCCCCTCTTCCTTCGTTACACCACAGTCTACAAGATTAGTTGTGCAGATTGTTCACGGAGCTAGGCGAAAGGAACACAGGAGAAATGTAAAGCTCTTTAAAAGTGGTTCAAACATCGCTAATCACGCCTGGACAAACAACCATAAAATAGATTTTAATGGCGGGAAAATAATTGACAAAGGCAACTATTGGCACAGAGAAACATTTGAATGATGGTACACTGCATAACAGCATGCACAAAAACTCTAACAACAATTCAAAACATTTCCCGGAACAATATCGCTGTTTACTTAGCAAAAAACTTTGAATATTATCTACATGTAATTTAAGTCAATAATCTTGTATATAGGCGGAATTTTCAACTTTTGTCATTTTGTATTTAATTAACACTCTCATTGTAGTCATTTATAGTCATTCATTGTGCATGTTCTGTACTAGTGTCAGTAACCAATCTTGTTTGTATGTAAATGAATTGTGATAAATCAAATTAAATTAAATTAATCCACCTGTTGAAGACTTGGCGAAATTGCACCTTCCTCTTGGAATAATCAAGACCAGTACAAAGCATATGCATAACATTTTCATTATGTATAATGTTTGTTTTAAACACTATGTTTTAATGTCTTGGATCGTTTGGCGATTAAGTAGAGTTATGTGTTTTAAATGTTGCTTTAAAATCACCAAAACTCGATAAACCCCAAACTATTTTCGGCCGGCCGTGGTAGAGGGTTTGCGGTAATCAAATAAAAATTTGCCGCCACTGGAGTAGTACATGAGGTTTTGGATAAATTTATCTCAACGACATATATTTTGGTACCTATACAATCATGGCAAAAATTATATGGACAATTAGATGAAAACTAAAATACATGTTCACATGCACATGTTGGTAACCCCGCACCCCCGTGCAATGGATCGAAAGCTTTGCAGTAATAAATTTACGTGGTGTTTCCATAAACAATACTATACTATAAGATGTAATGACCTGTAATCTGTGTTCAGAAATACTAAATTTTGAAATATTTGTAAAATTAATGACAGCTGTTCATCTTAAAACCTCTCATTGTGGACATATTACACAAAATCTAATCTGAGTTCAAAAGTACTTAATTTTGAAACATATTTGTAAAATTAATGACCGCTTTTCATCTTAAAACGATTATATAGTTATGTTATTATATTTTGTGTTATGTTATCTAGTAGACTAGCCAGTATATCTCATTTAAAGATTTTGGACATACAGTATTACAGAAACTGCTACCAGTAGTTTAATAACAGTTTCGTCTTACACAATCTCTGCAATGAATCCTCTCCTTGCTTCTTTCATTGAAGGAAGATCACTCCATTTAGAAGTTTTGAAGTCAAATGCTTCCACTGAGTTTAGAGGAGCTCCATCCTGGCCGTATCCTCCCATAACTACCAACGAGTTTCCATCCACAACTGCACAACATGTAGAACGGTTGTGCTTCATTGGTGGCAGCTTAGTGCTTTTCTGTGTCTCGATGTTATAACTGATGACTGTCTTTTTTACATTTCCAAGGACAGATACATTTGACCCTCCAACAAGAATGACATTTTCTTCCAACTTGACAGTTGCCATGTTCCACACCTCGTCAGGCAATGGTGCAAGTTCCTTGAACTCATTCTTGGTTATGTCGTACATGGTGACTTTGGCAGTCGCGTTAAACAAACCTTCACTACCACCAAATATCAAAATTTTGTCGTTCCTCAGAACAACACCACAGCCTTCCATGGGTATTGGGGAAGGCAATTTAGCCAAAACCTTTGTATTAAAAGGAAAATGTGGTTGGATTTCGTAAATTATATCAGAATTTTTTTTCTCTTCATCAAAACCGCCAATAACAAGCATTCGATCATTATACAGTACACTGCGATGCCCTCTCAATGCTTTTGGCAAATTAACTGAGAAATTGGACCAACAAGGTGGGACAAGCGGATTGGCATTGCGACTGAACTGCTCTATGTTACTCACAATGTTATTACCATCAGAAGTACCCCCTGTGACCAGGACTTGACCATTGTAAACAACTGAACTTGCATCGGCACGAGCTTTGTTCATTGGTTTCAGCTCTATCCAAGAATTAGTGGTTTTATCAAAAATCTCTGCAGAATTTAGTGGCTTCCATTCCTTTCCATACACTCCAGCGACAACATATGCATATTTATGAGGATTTTTTGCATCTTTCGTATCACTGCTTGGATCCACTGGAGTGGCTTGATCACTGCGAGCACTTTCCCTCTCATCATGCACTTCTTCATGCTGCCCATCCCTGAATCTAGGATTTTCGGTGTTCAAGAACTGGTTTTCCATTTTCTCGAACCTGTTTTGCATTTCCTCAAATCTATTCTCAAACTTGTTTTCCATCTCCTCAAGCTTGTTTTCCACTGCAGTCAAACCGGTTTTCATTTCAGTCAACTGTTCGCTAACACTGGTATTCAATTTCTCAACATGTTCGAACAGGCCACCCACACTCGTTTCGATTTCTTGCACCATGGAGCCCATCTCTTTACAATTTCGACATTTCACTTTACGAAATCGACATTCCTCGCTCTCGTGTCGAAATTGATCCTCTCTGTTGATCTCGCTTGAACATTCTTCATTCGCGCACACAACTGGAGCTCTACCACACACAGCGACATGACTTGCCAAGTTTCCAAGCTGAATGATCTCCTCACACCCACGCTCGTGATGATCACACCGAATTCTTTGTTCCGATAATAAATTTCTCACAATACGCGGTGCGTCTGCTAGCGATTCCACCGTTAGATCTTGTTTACAAGAAGGGCAAGTGTGGTAATTTTGAAGATGCTTGGTGATACAACCTCGACAAAAACAATGCTCGTTTTTGCACATAACTGGATCCTTTAACACGCACGAACAAATGGCACAGTGTAGGTTGTCGCTTAAAACAGATTCAAATCGTTCGTCTGGGTAGCCGAACTCGTGGAAATGCTTATTTCCCTCGGCCATAGTTTTAGCTCGTTGGTGGTGACTATCAGATACCAAATACACCACTCGTAGTTGGCTTGATTATCGGAGTGCGTCACAAAGTGGTATACTGCAACACATACTGGTCAACTGTTAAAGAAATGACATTTTATGAGAGTCTCTATGTACTGCATGTTTAGCCCTTGTATCGCATTACTTACATACTGTTTAGCGTAAGGGATTTTTTCAGTCTGCCATGTTCTTAGCAGGTCAAGGCTATTTCAGATACGGTAGAGCATCTAATCCCCAGGCCTTTACCGGCGAGGTGCCGTACTTTGTGCTGGTATTATGCACTATTAAAAACACGAGTAGGAGTACTTTATCAAATATAAACTCGAGGCGACAGCCGAGAGTTTTATATCTGATAAAGCACTCCTGCGAGTGTTTTAGATCGCTTAAAAAACGACCCATCCTATGAGTTTATTTAGCGAAGTAATTTTAAAAATAAACGTTGTTTAAAACTCTAAGTCGAGAAACTCAAAGCCAAAGTCTACATGATTTTTTATCACATATAGAACCACCAACATGCTAGTGATTTCCTCTGTCTTTTCGTTATGAATTATTAATGAGTTTTTAAGTATAGCAAATACCTTACTCGTGCTTAACTTTGCGATTTCGTGGAGGCAATATTTCGCGATACTTTATTTTCACGATAACCAAAAATAGGAAAAGGGCATTAAATTTCGCGAAAGCTTTTGGAACAACATTTTATTTTCTATAAAAATCGGAACTACAAATTTCGAAATAAGATAACATAAGATATATACTGTCTGTATACGGTAGTCCGCAATACTAAGACTACTATTATTAAATAATTTATGTCGATATATGAGCTGCAGATATTGTTGATCATATTTGATGATCATATTGTTCATCAAGAACTTTATGATTCAAATTTTTCATTTGGGTGGTTAATTCGCGTTTGTAAATTGTGTGACTTTAATTTCGTGATTTTTTTACAATAGCGAAAATCGCGAAATTAAAGTCGCGCAAAATGAAGTTCGAATATAAAGGTATACAACACAATTGAGATACGACAAGATCATTGGCTTGCTCCTATAGTCGTCCTATGTTGCGCCAATACATTCGAAATTGACCACCATTTTTAGAACTATATAACGAATAATTGAGACGTACCTATACAAGCATATAATATCAATAAACTCGACGAGTCATTATTGAGCAATCGTTCACGACCTTCAAAAATCCGTAAAAACTTTGGTTCCTTATACGTTCTTTACAAGCAGCAATATCTTCTAGCCTGAATACTGCACCAAGTCGCAATATTGTTGAGATATAAACGTGTCCTCTTTCATATGTTTTGCAGATGTTTTGTCTCGAGTCTTCGCTGAGACATATAATATATTTGCATACAACAGACTACTATAAACACAGTACCGAATTCAATTAAAATAGGAAATAGTGTGACGGTTTCAAGTATCATGTGGCAATGATTGATTGGTTAATCTCAAGAATTTTAAGGAGTATAAAGGATTTATAATTAGGACACTGTGTATGTATGCAAATATGCTGCAGAGAATAGCGGACTTCAGACAAAACATCTGTTAAAAAATATCGAAGTCCATCTCAACAAATTGATAAATACTGTGATTTGGTGCAATATTAAGGCTACAACATATTACTGCCTTCAAGGGATGTAAGAAAGAAGACATTTTCACGGATTTTGGGATCGGAAGTTTCGAGAAATATCTCTCAATTTTGACTCGATGAGTTTGTTGATATCAAATGTCCGCATGGGTAGGTCTCACTTAATTCTTATATATACAGCTAATTCAAAAAAGGTTGTCCTTTGCAAACCTTAAACTCTAAACATTTAAAAGCTCTAAGCGTGCAATGCATAATGGGAGCATCATTTAATCAGTTCGGAAATCATACAATCACTTCTCCCACCGTGCTTCTCCTCACAAATAGCTGCAATATTCAATTACAATGCAAACTTGTGCTCCCATTAAGCTTTGCGCGCTTAGAGTTTAAGGTTT
>CACRXK020001765.1:0-50038 GCA_902702795.2 Paramuricea clavata
GATATGTATGGATTTGTACCAAATATGTATCAAACCCATATCAAAAACATGATATGGGTATGCTATGAAGGCAACCAGGCCACACCAAAGCCATATACTTCCCATATATGGCCCATAGGTTGAACCATATCAATCCCATAGTTGGTCCATATATGTCCCATATAATTTGGTTTTGTAAGGGCATTGTGTTTTCATCAATGTTCCTACATGTATCATGAGAAGAAATTTGCCAAGAAAATTTCTAGTGCGAGTAAGGGTTAATGGCAATGTTTAGAACATCTGACTCAAAACAATTTCTTAGAACAACAGTATTCTACATATACAATGTTATCTTGATCTAACAGAGCACATATTTTCTTCCTGTCGGCATGGGGAACACAATGTCTACAGTTGCAACAGTCCAGATGTTGGTGGGTGTAGCCATGAATATGGTGGTGGTGATGTGCAAATTGTCCTCAATTTTTCCATGAATGAGAACCTACAGTCATCAATGTTTCCAAAAAAAAAGATTTACATGGGGTATATACCCTTTATAAAGATTACACTATGCATTTTTTGAAGGTTCACAAACAATCATGCCATGTCATTCAACATAGTACATTTTTGTCCAGTGCAGTAGTGATATTAATTTTAATATGCAATCACACAAAAGTGCTATAAAATATACAACAATGATTGAATGTATGGTCAGCAGGACTGGGTCCCATGTGAAAACCAACATACAGTACAATCATGTCCGATGTAAACAAATATATGCTGCTACCAAAAAGTTCATCTGGAGATGCCTGATTATGAATTACAAAACAATAATCATCCAATAACTCAATCCCAGTAGCATTTTGATAACAGCTCACCATATAAAGATGAAATCAGTTTTATCCTTGACTGAATCTAGTACTGAGCCTGAGGTGATTACATTTATTTCAAGTACTATATTAGTCTATACATGTCTTGAACAAGTTGAACTATAAAACTCAGAAATCCCATATTTTCTCAGACAGTAAATGAATGTAATTGCCCTAGCTTAAAAATTGTCACAAATTCACAGCGAATTAGAAATCCAGTCACGACTCAGGAGAACGAAATAATCAAATGTATAAACAAATATTTACCTTTACCCATGTACGACATGGTGAAGCGCTTGACTGAATTTCAAATAAACACACTTTAAAGGCATCCTTGTTGGCGTAATATTCTTTCCTTCTTCTCATATTGTTTCAATGATTTGTTATTAATCGGATTTCACTTCATAAAAGTCACAAATCGTTGAAAATCTCTTCGAAACTGTGTATTCCCACTCCTTGTATCAACAAATATAGAATCGCGGTTATATTACGCAATCGGACTGGAAACCATGGAAACGAGAGATAAGTAGTCTACCAAAACAAAAAGAATCGCACATGCGCAGCACGGACTGTAACCCGTCTTTAAGAAAAGGTTATTATAAATTGAAGTCTAATTTCAGAGGTACTTCTGAACATCAGGTTGACGTTCATTCTTTCTCGATACCATCAGCCTCCAGGAAGACAATCTTGTTAATTGGGCGTTCCAGGATCGTTGACTTCGTTTTCACTCGTCTGACATAACCATCCTTCCCTGGCTTCACTTCTGTGATGCCACCAAGAGGCCAGGAACATCTTGGATCACTTTCATCAACGATGAGCACAATGTCTCCCAATTGGAAATTTCTGCGCGGCTTGGTCCACTTCTGTCTCTTCTGCAATGTGGAAAGATATTCCTTTACCAATCGGCGCCAAAATATAGCAGCCAGAAATTGTATTTTTCTCCATCTGCGGCGACTGTAACGCTCTTCCTTCGTGAAGATTCCCGGAGGGAAATACGGACCAGATCGTAAGAACAATAAGTGGTTCGGTGTTAACGCATCTGCATCGTTAGGATCATCGGAAACTTTAGTCAAAGGTCTGCTATTCACGATTGATTCTGCTTCACACATCAATATAGTTAATCCTTCGTCATCGAGTACTTGTTGCTTGAAAAGTCCTTTCAAAACCTTGCGAACAGTGCGTATACATCGTTCCCATACACCACCTTGATGGGAGGCGGCAGGTGAATTGAAAATCCATTTTATGTGTTGTTGTAAAAGGAACTTATGCAATTTCTCTTGGTTCCATCCCTCGATTGCGTTACGAAGTTCCTTTTCTTCGGCCACAAAATTATTTCCATTATCAGATCTCATAACCTCCGGATGAGCACGTCTGGCAATAAATCTTCGCATGGACTGTAGAAACGAATCAGTATCAAGAAAGTAGGCTATCTCAACGTGAATGGCTCGAATCGTTAAACACGTGAAGAGAACGCCATACCTCTTCACGAGACTTCGCCCCTTCTTCACCAGGAATGGCCCGAAGCAATCTACCCCAACGAAGGTGAAAGGTGGGTTATTAGGGATAACTCGGTCCTTTGGTAGGTCGGCCATTTTCTGCTCCCCACGTGGACCCTGTCTCTTTCGTTTCACCATGATTCTTGCTCCAACTATCCAGAAACGTTCCCTTACGAGTGACAAAACATGTTCGCGTCCCGCGTGAGCGGAGATTTGATGATAGTATCGCACGATCAAGTTGGAAATATGGTTATTTTGTGGGACAATTATAGGATGCTTGCTTTCTCTTGGTATTGGAGCGTTCTTCAGACGGCCACCAACACGTAGAATACCATCCATCAACTGTGTGTCCAGATTAAAGATAGGGCTTGATTTCTTAACATACTTGACTTTTAACTCGTTCGTTGTATCATTGATGGATTGATCGCCTAAACGTATCAGCTCCTCTCGAAAGCTTGTTCCCTGAACGTGTTTCACAATCACGTTCTCTGCGCGAACCAACACTAATTGGATTAATAACTCTCGCCTTTAGTGACTCGTATTGTCCTTCTCTTCTTCTACGTACAGCTTCGCGGAGTTTCGAACGATAACGAAGCACCCCGGCTATGAAACTTCTAAGGCAGGTCCACGACGAAAATCGTTTAAAGATCTGACCCAAGGGATCTTCTAGGGTTCCTGTAACAGAGGCAAATGTTTGTGGTTCTATCTTTACTTCTGGTTCATCCTCAAGGGTCGCGGCAGAATTATAGTGTCGACTTGGCCAGTGGTCTTCGCTCTTGCAAATAAAATCAGGTCCACTCAGCCATCTTTCATTGTGAAGTAGAGCATCGGCAGAGAGACCTCGGGAGGCGTCGTCAGCTGGATTCAACCGAGTACTCAGGTATTTCCACTGCGACGGTACGGTAGTTTCGTGTATCACAGCCACTCGATTTGCTACTAAGGTTTTGAATCTTTTCTCTTCGTTAAAGGGGCAATGTCACCGATTTTTGGGCAATTCCAACCCTCGAAAATTTTGCCCAAAACTGAAAAAGAATGAGTGTAAGCACAAAATAAAGCAATAACGGACACAAAAAACATGTACAGAAGTCTGGAGGGGCAAGATTACGCCAGGATTGAGATGGATTGTAAATTGCATCTTGATTAATTGTTGGCAGACACTTTTTCAAGTTTTAGTCAATTTTTATGAAAATGTCATATTACATGTTTCGTGGAAGTTCAAAGTTGTTTAATATGACTCATATATCATAACTTAATCCATTTACAATGTTTATTTTTAACTTTGTAGTTCAGTTTTTGAATAAACGGTATTTTAGGTCAAAAATCGGTGACATTGCCCCTTTAATGATATAGCCAAGCACGGTTGTACTATCTGTCCAGAAAATGGAAGCGTCGATCGAGATCTCGATTTCGTTGCGTACCATCTTATCCAGTCTGATAGATAATTCGCTGCAGATAATTCGAGTCGAGGGATCGTAACTACCTTGAGCGGTGCCAGACGAGCTTTGCCAATCACAAACGAAACATGAATGTTACCACGTTCATTTACCAATCGAAGGTAGCTAACTGCGCCGTACGCACGTTCAGAAGCATCTGCGAACTGGTGCAATTGACTTGACACGATATTCCCAAATTCGGGAGGTTTGAAGCATCTTGGCACGTAGAGCTGCTCAATTTTCATTAGTTGCGTTTGCCAATTTTCCCATCGTTTGAGGTATTCTCCCTGAATAGGATCGTCCCAACTTAACTTCTTTCGGCATAACTCCTGCATTAGCATCTTAGCAACCAGAACAAACGGAGCAGCGAATCGCAGAGGGTCATACACAGAATTAACTAAGGAAAGTACTCCTCTTCTTGTGGACGGTTTTTCCTTCATCTTTATCTTAAATCCAAACTGATCTAGACCACATTCCACTGAACACCAAGTGCTCGCTCGAGGGTTGGCTGACCACGGCATACGTCCTTCACGGAACCAGCTCTCTCGTGTTCTGGTATGGAAGCGACGACCTTTGGGGAGTTCGAAACCCATTTTGTCAAACGGAAACCACCTCTTTGCAGTATATCACGGAGATCAGCTGCGAAGGTAATAGCTTCATCTTCGTCTGCAACGGACTTGAGACAGTCGTCTACGTAAAAGTTTCGTTTTATCGTTTCAACTACGTTCTTACTAAATTCCTCCGCATTGTCGGTTGCTTTCTTTCTCGTTGCAAAATTTGCACAGGTTGGCGAAGATTTAGCACCAAACAAGTGGACTGTCATTTTCTACTCTTCGGGTCTGGCATCAAGGTCGTTACGAGGCCACCACAAGAATCGCAATCATCTCTATCTTTGTCAGGAACATGAACCTGATGGAACCTGGATTCAATGTCAGCCATTAATGCCACTAGATCTTGTCTGAAACGAATTAATAAACCAATCAAACCGTTCGTTAAGTCCGGTCCCCGGAGCAGTTGATCGTTGAGAGATGTACCATGATAAGTCGCAGCACAATCAAACACTACTCGCAGCTTTTCAGGCTTGTTTGGATATTAATATATTGGATATTGGATATCACTGGGTGGTAAGGTAAATACAACAAGGTTTTGCTGCGCATTTCCATTGATTTGGCAGGAACTTTCATTGCGTATCCTTTGTCTAACAAACTATCCACCAACTCTGTGTATCTTAAAAACAACTTGGGATCTTTATTGAATCTTCTCTTCAACAGAGCAAGGCGATGCTCAGCGACAGGACGATCGTTTGGCAACGAAGGTGAAGAGCTCTTCCATGACTGAGCTAACTCGTAATGACCACCACGCAGTTTGGCAGAATTCTCGAGAATGTTAGCGGCTCGCTGATCTTCTCTAGATATCTCAACTTTATTGTCGAAGGTAGAATCGCTAAACACGAACATCCCCTTTACATGTGATCTCTCCAGCGCTTCGAACCGCTTGACACACGTGCGTGTACATCGACGTAAATACACTGTTATTGCACAACTTGCATGACTGTACGTATGCTGTACGTTGCATGACTGTTCGTTGCATGACTGTACGTATAAGGCCCGTCTTGGTGCGAGGACCCACTTTCAATTGGACCCTCTTTCGGACCGTGGCGAGAAGAGCTTCAAATCGCTCGATCCTCCCGCAGCCACGGTTTTTTCGATTTTTCGACTTCCCACCCGTCTCGGTGTGAGGTCCCACTTTCAATTCGAACCTCGTCCGCACCGAGGCGAGGAGAGCTTGAAATGCCCGCCGTTTCCGAGAACAATCTTTTTAAATTCGACTCTCCTAGAGACCGATTGAGAAGAAGTTAAAATTTCCGATTCTCGTGCACACCGTTTCGGAGAGTCTATAACAGAATGGCTCGACGGTTATGAGGATGTTGCCGCGTCTAAAGCGAAAGGGGGCTGCCTGAACGGTGTACTCGTGGAGCATTGGCTTCATGAAATCGAGTGCGAGTTTGTAACGCCTGTCGCTCGACGTGGCAGGGGAAGCGCTGGCTCAGCTTGTTTTCACGAACGAGAAAGAACGTCGACGCTTCCTTCGCCTCCATTGGGCGAATACACGTACACGTTTTTTTTAAAGAAATCTCGCTTTCATCGAATGTTGTCTATCATGTCCCTTGGACAATGTCCTAAGCGAGATGTGACGAATGTATAGTTGGGGGTGCTTAGTGCTACTCGACTATCTACGTGCGTGCGACACAGTTGGCCGTGTTTCCAAAACGGGGCCGCTTGTGCCGTGCGCAAAGAGCACGATGGAAGACGTGGCAAAAAAAATTATAGTTACTTGTACGATCGATCGAACGAACGAGCGTGTCGTGTTTGTGCACGATACGCTTGGTTCGAACGACGTATAGTTAACTGGTTGATCCTGCCAGTATCATATGCTTGTCTCAAAGATTAAGTCATGCAAGTATTTGTCACTTGTACTGTGAAACTGCGAATGGCTCATTAAATCAGTTATCGTTTATTTGATTGTACTCTCGTACTACTTGGATAACCGTAGTAATTCTAGAGCTAATACATGCGAAAAGTCCCGACTCTCGTGGGAAGGGATGTATTTATTAGATTAAAAACCAATGCGGCTTAACGGCCGCTTACCCATTTGGTGATTCATGGTAACTGTTCGAATCGCAAGGCCTTCTCTGTTCGTGCCGGCGATGTTTCGTTCAAATTTCTGCCCTATCAACTGTCGATGGCAAGGTAGTGGCTTACCATGGTTGCAACGGGTGACGGAGAATTAGGGTTCGATTCCGGAGAGGGAGCCTGAGAAACGGCTACCACTCCAAGGAAGGCAGCAGGCGCGCAAATTACCCAATCCTGACGTGGGGAGGTAGTGACAAAAAATAACAATACAGGGTTTTTTTGTAGTCTTGTAATTGGAATGAGTACAATTTAAGAGCAGATGTCCACTAAAATGGAGCAAAATCGAGAATTCGCGGACACATTCAAAATTTCGATTTTGCTCATTTTTGGTTTGCTGGAAGGCATTAGCAAGTAAACAAACGTGATATGGTTTGTTTTTCAAAAACCGTTAAAATTCCGAGAAATCCGAGAAAAACCGTTCGGCTGTCGGCGACCTCAAAAATATGCAAATTTTCAGTTGAATCAAACAGGTTCAAAAACAAGTAACGCATGCAAAGTAGGAAAAAGATGTGAAAACTATACGTTTGTAAGTCGATAGAAGAGATGTTTGAGATTTGATTTGGCATAAAAATAATAATTTTAGCTATTAATTAAAACCTGACAGCTGATATTTAGAATCGTATGGTATTCACAAATAGCGAAAATTACGATGTACCGTTGCCACGCAAAAAACATTTTAACTAAGTGCCCCAGATTTTTTCCTCACCTTACGTCATTAACTAATTATATGTTCTTCTAGAACATATAAAAAAATTGGTTTGGGTTATTGTATTTATAGTTCGTACGGAGGCCGTGAATATTGGGTATTTTCGACATATGGCGTGACTGAAATCGACAAGTGTTTGTTCCTTCCGGTCGCTATTTTCTCATTCGTTATATTTTCATTCGGAATTTAAACCCGAAAATGCCGTTAAAAATAAAAAGGCATCCTTTATTAGCAACTCACAGCGTTTTAGCAGTTACAGCATTTTTAGGAAGTGTCTCTAAAGAAGCTAACATCAGGTGAAGCAAGTAGAACTGACACGATTGGCGATCGCGCGCCACCGTACTGTACGATTAAATTTACTCTCCTGATAGAACAATCACAATATTTTTGGTTCTGTTTATATCTCGCAAAATTAGTGCAGTTTTTAAAATTAGGAATATTTGCGTGCGAACCATTAACACTATTTTTATTGCTGCCAATCAAAGTCAATAAAGTACCTAAAAATTTGTTTGGCAGTGTTTTGCCCGATTTCCCTGTCGTGAGTGTTGTCTCTATCATCGCGTTTCTAGTAACAATGGAAATAGTGGTAAAGAAATATTTGATAGAATCACAGGAATTCTACATTTCTCGTTTTCTGCCTGTTTCAACCCTGCTCCAAGAGTAGATCGATGTGCAGGATATATTACGAATTGCTCAATGTTTTCCGATTTATGCCCTGTAATATCATGATTACAACTTAACAACTGAACGCATTTTGATGATTTGTTTTTAACTCTAGTATCATGGCCACAATGACCAACAACTATTGCGAAAAAGGAGCACTTTATATCCATGACGGCCAGACCTTGGCAAGATCTATTTTTAGACATGCAGTATCAAACTTTCCAGATACGAAATTTACACGTTAATTACATCGCCCGATCGCTGTCTCAAGACAAACCGGTGCTCTTATACCTGATAGTTTACTTTTCACCACAAAAGTGTTTAGGATTCAAGTGTGTTTAATTTTGCTTTGTAGTTTTGTTAATGGCAGAACAATATTCTGTACCTTAAATTAATTCCAGTGTACACTATAGCACCTTGAAAAATTTAAAAATACTAGTACCTTAAAAAATTTCAAACTACTAGTACCTTGAAAAATTTCAAACTACTAGTAGTTTGAAAATGAATACTTAATCAGGCCCGCTGATCCCTGGGAGATTTCAAATCCTCCACCTGCTTTGAAGACAGTTTTCTTCCAGTTTCAAAACACTGATTAAACACATGGGCGTACCGGGGTGGGCGGCAGCCCCCCCCCCCCAGTTTGTTGGGCAAACAAAGTCAGTCGGGCAATATTCGCTTCACAGTCGGGCAATATTGGCTTATTATAAAAATAAATGGGACAAATTCTGTCAATTTTGTGGGAAATTCCGTCAATTTTGTGGTCAATTTTGTGATGTGTTGAAAATTTGTATGATGTTCCGAAAAATTTTTTTATGTCCGAAAAATTTTTGGACCCCTAAAATGATACACTGACCGAAACCGGGGGGGAGGTCGCCAAAATTAATTTGTTACGGAAAAAAAAAAATCGGCACTGGTCGGGCACAATCCGGAAAAGTCGGGCAAATTTCTTTCCGCCTCCCTAATATTTTCCTTCCGGTACGCCCATGATTAAACATTAATTTCTTTTGTTTTCGGTTTATAAATTATTAATGAGTTTGAGAACACAATTTCTCTGTCTCTGAGCATGTTCAGCCAAACCACATGCAAACTAACAATTAAAAAAAACTGAAAATAATTTCGAAGTCATCCTTCTGTTATAGCTTATTGAAAATGTGCTAAGTTTTGTCTTTAGTTAAAATAAGGGGCCGATTACGTGGAGGTTTTCAGCCCGGGATGAAATTTCAGCCTGGCAAACAGGGATGAAATTTCAGACCGGGGCCCCTATAAATTCAATATAATATGAATTTTACGATTACATGGAAAAAATTTCGAATTGCAAACGAAATGCAAAATAAAGCCACTTAAACGATTGTTTTTTTTTAGCCTGGGCTGAAATTATTTGCGATTACATGGGATATTTCATCCCGGTTGACAGGGCTGAAATTCAGGCCGGGTTGAAATTTTCATCCCGGTTTATGTCACCCAGGATGAGATTTTCAGCCCTGTCAACCCGGATGAAATATCCCATGCATGTAATTGCAAATAATTATGCAACCACAGTCTTACACAAGTCAAATAGTCGACTAATTAATCGGCGTTTTAAATGCTCAAACAAGCGGAATATTGCCTTTCGTGATATCGTATGATTTCAGGCCGGGATGACATTTCATCCTGGGTTTGTTTTAATACTACAAGGAATAAATATTGCTCTGACTAAAACTCAGCCCAGGTTCAAACTGCCCATGTAATCGTGATGCTATCTCGGTCATAGCACTATCTACTTAGTCTTAAATAAAGAATGCTGTGACTGCTAAAACCATGTAAATTGATAATAATAGCCATTCTTACGGAAATGCATTTTCGGGTTTAATTCCCGATGAAAATAGCAACTATTTATGAGAAAATGGCGACCGGAACTTCCGGAAAGAACAAAACACTTGTAGATTTCAGTCACGCTATATGTCGAAAATACCCAATATTCACGGCCTCCGTACGAACTCTAAATACAATAACCCAGACTAATTTTTTTATATGTTCTAGAAGAACATTTCATTAGTTAATGGCGTACGTTTCGTGTAGAAAAAATCTGGGGCACTTAGTTAAAATGGTTTTGGCGTGGCAACGGTAGATTGCAATTTTAGCTATGTGTGAATAACATACGATTCTAAATATCAGCTGTCTGGTTTTAATTAATAGTTAATATCATGATTTTATACTCAATCGAGTCTCAAACATCTCTTCCATCGATTTACAAACGTACAGTTTTCATATCTTTTCCAATTCTGCATGCGTTAGTTGTTTTTGAACCTGTTTGATTCAATTGAAAATTTGCATATTTTTTAGGCCGCCGACAGTTGAATCGTTTTTCTCGGATTTCTCAGAATTTTAGCGGTTTTTTGAAAAACAAACTACATCACGTTTGTTTACTTGGTAATGCCTTCCTGCAAACCAAAAATGAGCAAAATCGAAACTTTGAGCGTGACCGGCTGATGCTCGATATTAGTGGACCTTCGCTCTTAAATGTTTAATCATCAGTCGTCTTTCTCCGCCATATTTCTTTTCCAGTTTGGACTTTGCTCTCTCATATGCATTCAGTGAGTAGCCAAGGTCTTTGACCATAACTAATGCCTTCCCAGATAAACTACTTTGGAGGCGTAACATCTTTTCACTAACTGGAATCTCTGCTTTATCAATGATGGCCATGAATGCAGCTTTCCATGACTCATAGTCTGCCTTATTTTCGCCTGAAAAGTTTGGTAAATCCACACCTTTCAATTTAACTGTTCCATTTCTTTTGGCTGTTTTATAATTAGGTTGCACTGAAGGTGTGGGTGGAAGCAAATTGATATTATTGAGAGTGTTCTCTAAACTGTCGTGGTGGGAATTGGAGGCATGGTCAGCGGTTTCCGCTCTAATTTGGTTTAATTCAGTTATTTTTCGTGCTTCTTCAGCTCGTCGTTTTGTAAGCTCAAGTTCAGCTGTTCGTTTTTGCAACTCATCTTCTTTCTGTCTTTGTTCTTGCTGGAAATGCAATAGTCTATCCTTTAGTTCAACATGTCGTTGTTCTAACTCTTCTTCTTGTCGTCGTTGTTCCTCTTGTATTTGTAAAAATCTGTCATTAGCCTCCTTAACTTCCGGATGTGTCTGTTCTTCGACTGAATAAGGTTTCGATACAGTTGATAACGATACAGAAACTGTTTCACCGTTGTCTTCTCGCTGTTTTATATGTTCGTAGGCTAATTTTTGGCTTTCGTCAACCAGAGCTCCAATTTCTTCAAGCTCTTTATCGAGATTTTCAATTAACGTGTCCGTATTTTCGTCGTGGGATGTACTAACAGCATAAATTTCCTTTAAAGCATTAATAATTTTTTCGATAATGTCATATTCTGAGCTTACCTTGTTAATAGCTCGTCGAATAGCATTCTTACTCGTTAACTGTCCGTATAATTGAGTGTTCAGCAAGCTTTTTAGTTGATTTCTCGCTTTCGTAAGTCTTCCTTTCGCTGATTTCTTTCGTTCTCGAAGAATGTTTTCGTTTGTCGCCATTTTATAGCCAAATTTTTCGAGTCAAATTCGTGGTCAAATCTCGCTATTTTTCCACTCTAGATCCGGCTCCAAAGGACCAAATGTTTCTCCATCGTGAGAAAAGTCAAGACGATTTTACGTGGAACAAATAGCTTTCAGTTTTTTCGTGTATTTTAACAAGAAATTTACATAATATTTAACGGAATTCGCAAAACAATCTTTCGATACGACAAAAAAACGTTCGTCTCACGTTTTTGCGCCCGCGGTCCTTGTCTTTTGCGGTCGCATTCCTGATCTCTATTTTTAACTGGATGCTGTCATAAGGACAGAAACAAACATCATGACTCATGAGTAATGTAAGTGATAAGATAATGCTGAAAAGCGCCCTTTTGGCAGCCAAGCAAGGTAACCTTAAAGTGCATATGCGTGGGGTCCTTGTGTTATTGTGTAAAAGAGCTGTATGTTGTAAATGTATTCAGATCACCAGATCAGTAGAGAATAGAATTGGGATTAGATTAATCTCTGGAACTGAGTTAGCATTGCCCAATTTAAGAACTACTACTATATATATAATATAATTCTAACCAAATTGCAAATTTCAACACGTTATAATGCCGTTTCCTGACCATCAGATTTCTGTCAAACCTTCCCCCCAAAGTCCAGGAAATGGCATTTCAGAGACCCTAAATTCAAACATTTTCCGAGGGGGCATGCCCCCGGAACCCCCTAGAGAAACCTCGCACCTGCGGCGCTCGGCTCGTGCCTTCGACACTCGTTTATCAAGCATTACAATATAGGGGCGCATATTAGTTGAAAGCCAACTGGCCCCCCAGAAAATTAGTACCCAGCACGCCACTGACCACACATTTACACCGGCGACCGTTTGTGAAGTCAACGCCAGCCTTCATAAGGCAGTGTACAATTTCTAATAGTATAATTCCCAGCAACAGAGGTATCATGAAAACGATCTTGAAATACTGCGAGCAAGGGTCTGGTAAAGAAGCATACTAAAATTGCAACAACGATTCCGTTAGCGAACATATGTCGTTTCCAGTACTTCGACCCCACTCGTGCCATGGGAATATTATGCCAATGTATGCGAATAAAAGTAGAGAAAAAGTTGAATACGAATTCAATCACCAATCCAATAGCAATTCTCGTTAAAGATGACTTCACGACAGACCAATCAGAGAGCTGAAAGTTTGCAATGCTATATAACACGATATAGCATTGGCTTAAAATCAGTGAATTGTTCTCAGAAAGTATATTTTGTATTTCGGTATCTGCTTTAAGCCGTCTATGATGCGGTGTGTTCCCAGGCAAATGGTGAAGTCTTGTACAGCATGTTCTGTTCAGAAACCTGATAACTCGCGCCCATACTTTCTCACGAATACCAACAGTCACTGTTTTAAGTAAACTCGAGATACCCGATAAAAAAGATAGCCCAACAAACAGCCAGATATTCCCAAAGTCTGCTTGCATGATACGATACAAAGTGAACGAAACAGCCCGTATAAAATAAACCAATACAAAGCTTCGCTCTGGTTCGATAATCTCTGAAGTACGCCATAATGCCATATGACTGCATATAGCAGTCGGCACCAGTGCTAAGGTCGGTGTCAGGATAGCCATCATGAATCGATACAACACATTATCCAGGGAATTAAACCACTTAACAATCGCGTATTTGTAAAACATTGCCATTGCATACGAGCTCAATAAAGGCACTAAAACAACCGTGACAATATGCAGACCCGAGTAAGATACAGTTAGATGATTTTGTCGAATTTTGCGAACCACAATCGCACATTCCCACAGAATAGCGACAACAAATATGAACATTTCTGGAACGTCGTGACCCGTGATCGTATGATTCGTCTTCGTATCGTTAACACCATATAAAAGCAAAAAACTTACATATAATGTACTGATGAAACCAGCCAGTTGGCCTACCAGGACAGTCGAGGAATAATGACGCTTAAATTCGCTCCAACCAAACAAAAGAACCAAAGTCAAAGGAAACCAGAGAAAAAATATTATTTTCCCAACTCCATCGCCGATTAATCTTATTCTCCAAACACGAAATGAAAGAGTGTAGTTCAGTTGAGTCTCCCATTCAGAACATAAATCAACTGTTCTTAAATCAAAATATATAAGAGCCATCCCTATAAGTACCAAAGGCACTACAGTTAAGGTTATGGTAAAAGTCGCCTTCATACTTCTGAGTAATGACTGGGTATAACTAGGCCCGTTTTGCAGTTCATACCCTAGTTGTACATAGTCTGTTTGTGATGGTAAATTCTCTTCCTCAAATGAGACATATTCAGTGTGAATGTTATCCACCCATGTATAGCGTGTACGTTGCTCTGATGGATTTGCATTGTCGTTCATTTCTCGCCGAGAAAGTCGTGGCGCATCCAAAGTTAAGGCAGAAAACAATGACAAGAAACCAGCGATGATTTCTTCCAACATTGTGAAAATATCAATTGATTGCCAAGTTTATTAAACCAAGTTGCCTCATTAAATTTACTTGTTTTGAAATGTGTATAACGTCAGTTTAATGTATATAAAATGCAGTTATGCATGCATAATTTGTTATAGGCTGAAACCCTGTCGTGTTTCGAGATACGTGGCGTTCAAAATCAAAGGATTGTTTGACAAGGAAGTTAAGTAACAACAATAACATCACCGAAGCAAAGACAGTAACATCCTCGTTCCCAATACCTCGCAGACAGCCGAGAAGCCCAGGGAACGAGGATGTAACTCGGGCTAAACCTCGCGCTTGATTTTTGAAGGTATGATCCAGGCCCCTGCGCGGAAATTTAATAAATTCAGCATGGAAAATCGGCCTTATTTCATAAAAAAGTTTCATATTTTTCAGCCCTTGTTTGTTAAGTCGGGCTTTACTATGCCCCTAGGATACTAGTACACTTAAGTGGTCTTTCAGAATAAGTAAATTTTAGAAAAACTTCGTCATATAAATAGCAAAGACTAAGTTATCTCCGATGAGTGAAAAACAAGTTTGGAAAAAGCCCCGCTGAAAAACATCGGCAAATTTTTGTTTTTTGGGCTAGTCTATCTGGGATTTGAAAAGAAAAGAGAATAATATGGACTGCATTTGCATCAATCTTAGCTTTTTGTTTAATTTTAATTTTTGGCTTTTAGGTAGGTTTTTTGTTCTAAGAATGAGCATTTTCCTACAAAAATTGAAAAACGTCGATCGCAACTGGGCTTTATAGTCATTTTTCAGCTCCCGCGAAAAACAAGGGTGTTTTATACCTACAATGGTATTACCACCATAATCTACTGTGGTGTTGGTGACATATAGTGGAAGAGGTTCTTACAGTTTTTGGTTATTGTTGGGAAAGGATAAACATTGTCTGAAGCCCCGTTTACACTACGCTCAATTTTTGGTAGGCCTACCGTACCACTTTTTTGGTTCTTGGACTAACTAAATAGGTAGTCCAAGAACCAAAAAAGTGGTACGGGTACCAATTTTATCCGTGCCGTTCCAAAAATTAAGCGTAGTGTAAACGGGGCTTGAGTACAAATTTATCAACAGTGGCCTCTCTTTCCCGCCTTAAAGACCATGTCAAGTCCGTTCTGCGCATCCGTTCTGCTCATAACAAAGGGCTAGGGGACCCGCAGATTTCCGAAGATATTAACATTACCCAAATTTTGCATCTTTCGAACTTTTTTGAATTGAAACGTACTCTAGTTTATATTCATTTACAATAGCAAACCGGAAAAGTGTTAGATATTCAGTTAGTATGTCTTAGTTTACAAATATAGCAGTTCAAAAGGTAAACAAAGAATCGGACTTGACATGGTCTTTAAATTTTCCCCTTGAATAACCAATGAAGTCACACCAATAATGCCACCTCAAGTCTCATTATCTCGACTTTAAAACGATCTAAAATTTACTAGAAGAAGTGTGGGAAGCTTAGTCTTCCAAGATACATAGAAGAAGATATTTGCTTTATAGTATAACTAATATAAACACGTAACGATTTGATCCGTAAGAGATGTGACAGATTTAATAATCTCTCCTCACTCTTAAATACTCTGGCTTCAGAATTAATTCACTTGATTAGTTGACTCAAAAGGTTGCTCTATCCAGTCCTAGATATAAGATCAGTGCCAAAGCTCGATTCGCACCCCCTACCAGATCCAGTTAGATCCATCCTTGATACACGGCATCGACTGCCGGACAACTTAAAACGAACCGTATGAACTTCAATTGCTTTCATCACATGAAAATTTTTGCTATGGGTCTGTTGGTCCAATGGGTATATATAATACTTTGGCTAGTTAGATTAAAACTTTTATTTAAACAGGATTGCCCCAGTCAGCTTGAACTAGACGCTGGTATCGATAGGGGTCGTGCATAATCCAATAAATTTATACATTTCAAGAGTACGTGAAGAAAAGTCTAACATGCTCATGCTAAAGTCATCAAAAAAATATTATGCTAATATTAATATTACTATTAAAAAAATATACTGACGAAAAATATTATGCTAACACAACTATTTTAGCTCGCCTGCACTTTAGTGCTAAGATTAATTACTATGATAACATTTATTAAAGTCATTAAAATAGGAAAGATAACATAAAGATAATAGGAAATTGTGCATAATAGAGAAGCAAGGAGAAGTCACACCCCGCAATAATTTGCAAACAACTGTTTGTGAAATCAACGCCAGCTTTCATAAGGCAGAGTACAATTTCTGATAGTATAATTCCCTGCACCAGAATGATGAAAACGACCTTGAAATACTGTGAGTAAGGGTCTAGTAAAATAGCATACTATGACTACAACAACTATTCCGTTAGCAAACATATGTCGTTTCCAGTACTTCGACCACACTCGCGCTATGGGAATATCATGCCAATGTATGCGAACAAAAGTAGACAAAATATTGAACACGAATTCAATCACCAATCCAATAGTAATTCTGATTAAAGATGACTTCATGACCGACCAGTCAGAGAGATGAAAATTTGTAATGCTATATAACACGATGTAGCATTGGCTCAAAATCAGTGAATTGTTCTCAAAAAGTATATTTTGTATCTCGGTATCTGCTTTAAGCCGGATATGATGTGGTGTGTTCCCAGGCAAATGGTGAAGTCTTGTACAGCATGTTTTGTTCATAAACCATATAACTCGTGCCCATACTTTCTCACGAATACCAACAGTCACTGTTTTAAGTAAACTCGAGACACCGGATAGAAGAGATAGCCCGACAAACAGCCAGATATTCTCAAAGTCTGCTTGCATGACACGATACAAAGTAATGAATATTGCGCGCGTGAAATAAACCAACACGAAGCTTCGCTCTGGTTCGATAATTTCTGAAGTACGCCATAATGCCATATGCCTACATATAGCAGTCGGCACCAGTGCTAAGGTAGGCGTCAAGATCGCCAAAATGAATCTATACCACACATTATCGAGGGAATTAAACCATATAACAACCGCATATCTGTAAAAGATTGCCAGTGCATTGGTGCTCAACAACGGTACCACAAGAACCATGAAAATATGGCAACTTGAATAGGATACAGTTGGATGATTTTGTCGAATATGGCGCACCACAATTGCAGATTCCCAGAAAAGAGCCACAGGAAATGCTAAAAATGGTGGAACGTCGTAACTTTTGAGCGGACCAGTATCATGAATACCATATAGGAGTAAAAAACTTACATATAATGTATTAAATAAACCAGCCAGTAAGCCTACTAGGATAGTCGAGGAATAATGGCGCTTAAATTCGTTCCAACCAAATAAAACAACCAACGTCATGGAAAACAAGAGATACAATAGCATTTTCTCAACTCCTATGCCGACTAATCTTATTCTCCAAACATCAAATGAAAGAGTGTAGTTTTTAGCTTCCCATTCAGAACATAAATCCACTGTTCTTAAATCAAAATATATAAGAGCCATCCCTATAAGTACTAAAGGCAGTACAGCTAAGGTTATGGTAAAGTTCATCTTCAGACTTCTGAGTAATGACTTGGCATGACTAAACCCGCTTCCCAGTTCATACCCTGGTTGTACATTCTCTGTTTCTGATGGTAAATTCTCTTCCTCAAACGAGACATACTCTCTGTGAATTTTTTGCTCCCATGTATAGCGTGTACATTGGTCTGATGGACTTGCATTGTCATTCATTTTTCGAGAAAGTCGTGGCGCATCCAAAGTTAAGGCAGAAAACAATGACAAAAAACAAGCGATGATTTCTTCCAACATTGTGAAAATTGAATTGATTGCCAAGTTTATGTAACCAAGTACGTTGCCCTTTTAAAGTCACTTGCTGATGATTTCCTCTATGCTGAGGTTTCCCTATTTCCGCATTTTCTCAACTTCAAAACAAGAACAATATAACATCAGCAAAACAATAAGTATAGGTTATTTTGAGGCAACGAGGGGGTATGTGAAACACATATCCCCGAGGTGCCTCAAAATAACGTACTTATTTTTCACATTGCGAGGTCGCGTTAATGAGTCAGAATAGAAATAATTCTTAATGCCATATTGCCTTCGTTATGTTGTTTTTTCTCATTTTTTGTGCTGCAAAGACATTGCAGGTGAATATTAGAGGGGATTGTTAAACGGAAATTGATTAGAGGGGAATATTGAATATATTCCCCGATAAGAACAAAGGTAACCGAGCAGGGTGAAAAATAAGATTAATTATTTTCATTATATATGGACTAGTAGTTGTGTTTGGTGGTCAATAAATGGAATTGATGGATCAATTAGATATTTTTGTTACAATTGACTACCATCCAGTCATGAAATATTTTTTTCCGTAAGTAAGCTCCCAAAATAAAATTTCCTGAGTAAACCAAATGTTAGAGTTCCTGCGGAAGTAGGTTTCAAATGACAATGCTGTGCCTGTGCCACACCTTGTGGTAAACTTCAGTTTCGATTCGCACAATGGCAATATTTCTAGAGAAGCAAATTACATCGCATTTCAATACATAAGGAGACAAAGACCTCCTGGGAAGATAGTTTGTTAAAAATGTCCTGTCGGCACGCTGCTCCTATAACCTTGCTTTTGTATTACTGTTCTACCCCGAAGATTACATCACCAAATTCTCTCTCTAAACTCAGTCGTACTGAAACGCGTATGAAGTTTTAATATTATATAATTACTATGCAGTTATGCATATTTGATTTTTGTTATGCTTAATTTAACATGGCCGAAATGTGAGCAAATGGGCGATACTGGCATATTGAATTCTACTCGCGATTGTTTTGGACAAAAGTCGATCATGCTTACGTTCTATCATCGCAATTCAAATTCTTTGACTTCGAACGCCACCTATCTCGTACCAAAACAGGATTTCTATGGCGGGTGATGTGTGTCAAAATTCAATAACACATTTGGCAATGATAACGTAACATTTTGCTACAATAATAACACATTTGGCAACGATAAAGTAACCTTTTGCTACAATTTTGTGGCGGTTACAAGACATATATTAACAATAACAAAACATTCAATGACAAAGTATTATTTTGCAACAACATAAACGTATCGTTTTAATATTTGCCAACAATCGTACATTTGGCGAGTACAATCCCGTGATGCAATTGGGCACTAGCTCCAAATGGCGCGAAAACGGTGCATAAATGGCGCGTAATTATTTTCACAGAAAGTGGCGATCAAGATATCGAAGAAAACGGACTACGAACTGCTCTTATAACGCCATTGGAAATGTTATTGACTGATGTAACGGAATGCCTTTCAACAGAGCTTGATGATATTATTGATCGTATTCGCGATTTTTCTGAAGACCTTTATCGATGCCTAGCAAATCTGACAGCACGAAATCCCGAAATTTACAGCGAATTGCTACATCAGGCCAGACTTCTCGTAAATGTCATACAACGTCCTATTTTGAATAATGAAAATTACGGACCGGAAACATTGGGAATCATCCTAAGGTCAATGCCAGATAGACCAAAATTTGAAATTTTGAGAGACCAGCTGCAGTATTTGCAGATGTATTTTGTGGTGAATTGGCCACACCATCCAGTAGCTGCACAATTATATATCTAGCCTGAGTGTATAGTAGAGATGACTGAATATCATCTGACGCCAAAGCTCTCTCATTTTCCGCTATGTTTACTTAAAAAGCACATGTAATCCAATATCGCGAAAATAATTACGCGCCATTTTGCACCGTTTTCGCCTCATTTGGAGCTAGTGCCCAATTGCATCACGAGATTGTACTTGCCAAATGTACGATTGTTGGCAAATATTGAAACGATACGTTTACTAGCTAAATATGTTGTTGCAAAATAATACTTTGTCATTGAATGTTTTGTTATTGTTAATAAATGTCTTGTAACCGCCACAGAATTGTAGCAAAACGTTACTTTATCGTTGCCAAATGTGTTATTATTGTAGCAAAATAATACGTTATCATTGCCAAATGTGTTATTGAATTTTGACACACATCACCCGTCATAGATTTCAGCATATACGGAAATCACATTAGACCATCAGTTACCCCTTCCGAATAAAGCTCTGTATTTATTTCAGCTCGATCTGTTCCGAAAATTAAGGCTATGTCTTAATTGTAAAAAGCGTTCAAATTAAGACATTGCCTTAATTTTAAACCTAACCCCCACCCAACCCCCACCCTAACTTCTAACCCCTAACTGCTAATCCTAATCCAACCTTAGTGTAACCCTAATCCAATCCAAATCCGGCGAACCTTTTTTTAGGCCACTCCAAATTAGTCTTTAGTTTCACGTCCGGCCCTTATATTTCAAATTACACGCGGGCGGGCGGTCCATTTTCATTATCATTATGGTGTCTGAAAGTATTTTGTATGCAGAAATGAAAGTCAGGATATTAATTAATCTTATCCTTTTATTACGTTCGAAAATCAAAACGTGTAACGGAAGTGTCTTGCTCGGCGGTTACTGTAGTCAAACGAACTGAAAAACAACAATTCACGCTCGTGCATAAAAGTTTCAACAATTGTATTTCGATTTTTACGTATTATATCATATGTATTCCTAGAACGATAAATAATTCGAAAACTGTGGCTTTTCGTTATTCTTAGTCATAAAGGTCGAATAATGGAAACAAGTTAGCAATAATGGACAAATCATGCGGCCAGTTTTGGGAGACGCGGGCGGAGGACGGGAAACTAAAGTCTAATTTGGAGTGGCTAGGTCTTGACAATCCGTAACCTGAGTCTTCTTATATATTTCACTAACTAAACACAGTTCATACTTTTATATAGTTAATTTCTTACTTCAGATATTGCACTATTAAACTTTCCAATGACCACACTTAACAATGAACTCAAGAAGAAATGTTCTTCTTGCTTCAAAACTATTAAAAAACACGATCTATTCAATATCTCACATGTAAGAATCGGTTTCATGCTGTGTCTGCAACTCATACAGCATATATAAAAATACGATTGATTTGTGCCAGCATTGCTTAGCTGAATCTTTGCCTTTCCGAACACTCGATGATTTGATATGAATTTACTGTTTTAAAAGGAAATAGTGTGAGTAAAGACGAAATGATAAACTCGGGCATTTGACATTCAACCCTTTTAAGAGGGTGGGAAAGGGGGGGGGGGGCATGGATCACGTTTCACAACCAAAAAAAGTCGTTTCACGATTCACGTGTCTTATGAAAGCAATTTCACGGAAAACTAGATTCAAATAATATAATATCATAATAATAGGTCTATTAAGAGTATGTTTAATGCATGGTACATGTTGCGATGTAACGATATTTAGCCTCGAAAAGTACTCGATTTAGTACAAAAACAGTGAAAATAAACTTTAATACGAAATTCCTACACGAGTTTACTGTTTACTTAGCGTTCTTTTCCTATAGTACACTGACCTCAATAATCCACTGATTGTCTGCGCGCGTGTTCCGCGTTTTGCGTGTAAAAGTCACATCTCTTCTAAACATCCCCCCTCCCCGCACTGCTGAACATGCAATTGCAGTGCGATTTAACTATTTTAACTCCTTTCTAGTCCATAATATCAATGTTCAAGTTTAAGGTCCCGAGTCCTTTCAAACTAAAGGCTCTATCTACAAGTCAAGAAACTATACTCTTAGTGGGACAAGTTTGTGAATGGGTCTGACCAATGACTTGTTTCCCAGCTGCACCTTTGCCACTCTGCTATGTCCGTCTTTCCCTGGATATGTCGCTATGATTCGTCCCAACGGCCATTTTCCTCTCGGTAAGTCTTTATCTAAGACCAGAACAACGTCACCATCTTTCAAATCTTTTACCACGTTCGTCCACTTCGTTCGTGTGTTCAATGTTGGTAAATATTCCTTCAACCAGCGGTCCCATACTCGTGACAGAATTGCTTGTACCTTACGCCATCTTTCACGAGGGTTAGCGTCCATGTCGATCACCTCTGGTGCGAATTCTCCGCCTAGCTGACCATGAAGAAAGTGGTTGGGTGTGAGTGGAACATCATCAGAAGGATTCATCGATTGGTAGGTTATTGGTCGAGAGTTCAAAAAACCTTCGACACCTGCGCATATAGTAATCAACTCCTCGTCAGTAACATCACTGTTCTTGATCACCGCATAAATGGCCTTCTTAGCTGCCTTAACCATTATTTCAAAAACTCCACCAAAATGAGGACCTCCAGGAGGATTGAAAGCCCATGTAGTACCCTTCTGTGTTGTGTCTCGCTGAATCTTTTCTCGGTCTAACAGTTTCACCAGATCTTTTAATTCGTTCACCGCCCCGACAAAGTTCGTACCGTTGTCACTGATTACTTCTTTAGGAACTCCTCTTCTACTGGTAAATCTGGTAAACGCATTGAGAAAACTGTCAGTATCAAGCCCCCAGGCTACCTCTAAATGGACGGCGCGTGTGGTTAGGCATGTAAACAAACAAAGCCACCGTTTAAGTCGTTGTTTTCCTCGTCCTTAGACTGTCGTGAACGGTCCTGCATAATCTAAAGCAGTCTGATCAAAACCTCGGTACGTGAAACGAAGACGCACTTCCGGCAGGGGTCCCATGACTTGAGAAGCCAGCTTATTCCGTCGCTTTTGGCATGTACAACACTCGTTCTCCCATCCTCTTATTTCTTCTCTAGCTGCCACAATCCAAAATCTTTGGCTGATTTGAGCAAGCACAAAATTAGTTCCTGCGACGTGGTTTGCCAATGCATGATAATATCGCACGATCAGTTTGGTAACCCAATGTCCGCAAGGCAGAATTATCGGGCATCTTGCGTCGTAGGGTAAGCTCTCAGCGTAGTAGAGACGGCTGTTGCACCGAATAACACCTTGCTGATCCATGCGCGGAGAAAGCTTCGCCAGTTGACTCTTCGCTGGCAGAGGTTTTCCATTCGATAGAGCTGCGTACTCAGCTGCAAAGGACTCTTCTTGTGCCTTACGAATGATCACGTCTTCAGCATCACGAATTTCTTCCGGTGCGAGCTCGGTTTGGCACTGCTGACGCTTCTGCTTGTTCCTCAAATTCGTCAAGAACCTGCTAACTCTTGCTTGTATGCGGACCAAGTGCTTCCAGTCTGAAAACCGTTTTGGATCCAACCGCCAGATATCTGTGGGTTGTATCACTTCTGCTTTCGTTGCCAGACTGTGACTACCATCAGAAACCACTGCATTTCCTTTGCTATCCTTCTTGTGGGCAGATTTCGTTTCCGGAAGATTAACTGGAGATTTCGTCAAATCCATTTGAGGCCACTGCGAAGTATCCTGTACCAACCATACTGGACCATTCCACCACAACGTAGACTCGGACAATTGCAACGGGGTTGCACCTCGCGTGCACAGGTCCGCAGGATTTTCAGCAGTGGGAACGTGCTGCCACTGTGCAGGATTGCTATACATTTGTATCTCTCCAATTCGGTTAGCTATAAATGGTCGAAAGTCTCTCCCATAGCCACGAATCCACCACAGAACGTCAGCACTGTCAGAATAGAAGCTAACATCCTGTATGTTCATTTCAAACGCCCGAAGAACATTCTGCGTAAGTCGTAGGCCGAGAACTGCAGCCATTAATTCTAGTCTAGGTACCGTCATTGGTAGCAACGGTGCTACCTTACTCTTAGAGGCGATTAATCTGCTAGAGCGAGTGCCATCCTCGTATACGTATGTACATCTCAAATAAACAACAGCTCCGTATGACTTTAGTGAAGCATCAACGAATGTCACCATTTCTCGACGAGCTACTACCTTGTTCTCACATAAACACCTTGGCACATGTATTGTTGCGACATCACGTAACTGCTCAAACCATGCTGATATCCGAATTGCGATTTCATCTTCGATTGTGTCATCCCAGTCGTAGCCGCGAGCCCAAAGTTCTTGCAATATAACCTTGGCGACCATTACGAATGGACTGACAAACCCAAGTGGGTCAAATACCGCAGCAATCGTTCGTAAAACGTTACGCTTGGTTAGTGGAATGTCGGAGGAGACTCTAGAAGCAGGTAGTGTCAGGATATCTTCTTTGCTGTCCCAAGCAACACCAAGGGTTTTAACAACTGGATATTTGTCATCAGTAATTGTGAGCTGTACTGCTTGGTCTTCCACTGGGATCGCCTCAATAACCGCTTCCGAATTCGAAACCCACTTCCTTGCCTGCATTCCCGCATGATTCCAAAGCGAGCTTAACTGCCGATATAACTTTACGCCGATCTCGTCTGTCTCCACACTGTCTATCGAGTCATCCATATAAGTCGACTTTAAAACGGTTTCTGCCGCTAATGGATGGGTTTCTTGGTGTAGTCTTGCATTCTCTTGTGCGATGAACTGCGCCTCCATGGGGGCCGAATTCTTGCCAAAGACGACACGAGTGAACTCATAGACATCGGGCTCTTTCGTACTGTCTAGATCACGCCACAGAACTAACAAATATGGACGATCGTTTTCTTCAATTTCCACTTGCAGATACATCTCTTTAATATCGCAAGCTAATGCTACTGGATCACGCCGAAAACGAAGTAATACATCGAAAAGCTCCTTCTGTAACTTCGGTCTAGGATTAATGACATCGTTCAAGGATAGTCCGTCTGTTTTAGCCGAACAATCGAAAACAATCCGTACTTTTGTCGTTGTCTTGTCCATTCGAATCATTGGGAAATGTGGAAAATACCATACTTCGGGAGGGATCACTTCGTCTTTTCCGACTTTCCGCAAGTAGCCCTTCTCCAAATACGATTCAATTGTATCTTGATACTCCCTGCTCACGATTTCATCCTTCTTCAACTTCCGCTCATACATACATACATACATACAAAAATTTATTTAAGCACGCTGGCCTCAACAACTAGGAGCTGATTTCCATGAGGGGCGTGATTTGAAAAAATATACGCGTGTGGTTAGGCATGTAAACAAACAAAGCCACCGTTTAAGTCGTTGTTTTCCTCGCCCTTGAACTGTCGTGAACGGTCCAGCATAATCTAAAGCAGTCTGATCAAAAGCTCGGTAGGTGAAACGAAGACGCACTTCCGGCTCATTGCTACCGAGTCTCGATAATGCTTTGTTTTTGTTGTCTGGGAGTTTTGGACGATTCTCTTTCCAAGGAATGGCGATCTTGTATCTAGACGTTGCACTATTGTGGCTGATTGATTCTTTCACGTACTTCGGGGTTTCCCTATCTTCTGCAGTATGAACCATCGAAACCATGTTCTCTGTACCATAGCTTTCAACTTCCCAGAATCTCTTGACCTGTTCATCGATCTGGCAACAGAATGGAATTTCTGCAGTACTCCTGGAAAAAATGTTCTAATGGTGTGCGTTCTACAGTCAGTTCCTCGCTGTTTCTCTGTGGCTCCAATGCAACTCCATCCTAGTGGTCCGAGTCGGGCTATTGGGCTTCCTGGTTCCCCCCGAACATCTGCTCTTGAATACAGTAAATCGGCGTTGTCCACTCCAATCAATAAGTCCACTAAACCTTCCTTTGCTGGTGTTGCAAAATCACAACTCTGAAGATGTGGCCAGTTGGTTTTATTCTTTGACCAATCCTCTACTTTGTAGCTTCCCGTTACGTTCTGAGGGCACGTTTTGACACTAATTTCCTTTCGATACTGTCCGTTAACACTTTCAATCATAACCTCCACAGGCATGGACTGGAACGTTTCAACCTCATTGTTTAACACCTGAACTTTAACTGTCTTGTACGGCTCTTGTAGCCCTAACACTCCAGCAACTTGTTCATTTAGAAATGTTTCATTGGAAGCATCATCCAGAATAGCGTTGACTTTAACTTTTCGACCATTTGCCTTTAACCATACTGGAACGGTACGAAGCGACAAAACTTCAGCTGTTGGAAACGGGTCTTCACAACACAATCACAAAATTAATAAAATATATAATAAAACAAAAATAAATTTACAAATATAATCTGATATGTAGTTCACGCTTCGCTAGTGTTTTCCGATCAACAACGTGTTCGTTACATTCGTCCCCGGAATTACATCACCCCGGGCAAAGTTCCCAGAGGACTAATTTCCGACATTGCGCAATTTACTTCACTCTCCCCCTAACCTGAAGTTCAGGCCCTAATTTGAAATAGGGCCTGACACAAAACCTGTCTAGACCGTGGGACGCCCACATGTTATTTTTAGATACACATGCAATATGATTGACAAGTGTTGTAGATTTCGTTACACAAAAAATTATATTCTCATGAACATGTCCGCAGAGCATTTTGCTTTTTAATTAAACTTAAAAATTCAAGGTACTTTTATATAATTAAGAGTCAGTTTCTCTATTTAACCGAACAGGCGAACAGCAAACAAAGATTTAATTAGTCAGTTCTGTGCACGGCTTGACTGCCAAGCTTTCTCAAGGTCTTTTATATCCTCTGTTATTCAACTTTTATAACATATATTTACTCTGCTATATTATACATCTATACTTGCTCTCTGGCTTAGCGTCTCCTAATCTAATGTCTCGTGACCTAATCTTATATGTCAATCACTTCAGCTGACCAATCAGCATTTGGATACAACATCCCTTCCTTAATTATAGTTATGAAAATATCAACCTTTAAAGTTTCTAAAATCTCTATTCTATGTAGTTCTTTACTTTGTAGTTCCGTTCTAAGACTTAGTGTCTTGGAATTACTATTACGGGTTTCATTACCGTGCTCTTTAAACTAAACTAAATGTCAACAGTCTGCATTTTAAACTTGACTAATTTAACCTACTTTTAGATAGTCTGGTTTTCTATTTCTCGTTGATCTACGTAGAACAATTTCCGTTTCTGTAGTATTCTGGTTGGTTTCTGTTTGAGTTGCTTCGGTGTTTTCTTCGCGACTTTCCGTTTGTCTGTCATGCTTGCGATCACTCTGGATTTCTTCTTCAGGATCAGGAATTTCCTGGTATAACTTGACATGCGATGAGTTTCTGCGATGTTGTGTGCCATTCTTGTCTTTTAACACTATCTGCGTGCCGTTTATTTTGGTGATTACCATTGGATCAGGATGAAACTTTGTCGTAAATTTGTTTCGATGTTTTTGAGTAACTAGTACTTTATTTCCGACTTCAAGATTTCTTGGACTTGCTTTTCGCCTCTTGTCGGTATATTTCTCTTTCTCCTCTTCATCTTTCTTGCGAGTTTCAGTTTCATCGTTTGTCTGTTGTTCAAAACTAGGAAGTTTCGTCTTGACTTCTCGGTTCATTAGCAATGATGAAGGTGTTCTTCCGGTCATTCTATGAGGAGTATTGCGGTAGTGGAGTAGCATGATTGGAATGGTGGGTTTCCACGCTTTTCCTTCCGCCTGTGCGGTTAGGATGTGTTTCTCGAGAACTTGATTAAATCTCTCAACTTGCCCATTGGCTTGCGGCCAATATTCCGTCACCGTCTTATGTTCTATTCCCCAAGAAGTTAATGTATCCTTGAACTCGGTAGAAACAAAGTAGGATGCGTTGTCGGACTTTATTTCATCTGGAAATCCGTGAGTTGCAAATACCGATAGTAACCAGTCGAGAATGTTTTTGGACGTGACTGATTTTAAGATTTTGACTTCTGGCCAGCGCGAATAATAGTCAGTAAGGACAACTACTTGTTCTCCAGTGGGAAATGGTCCACATACGTCTATGGCTAGCTTCGACCATGGTTTCTTAGGAAGCTTAGTTGGTTCCATTGGCTCTGGTCGCGGGCTCTTACTGACAAGTTGACATGGATGACAGCATCGAATTCGTTCTTCAACCTGCTTGTCCATCTCTGGCCACCAAAGCTTGGAGCGCAGGCGTTGTTTGCAGCGGACCATACCTGCATGATCCTCATGTGCAAGGCTAATTGCTTGTTGTCTCAGCTTGTTAGGAAGAACAATGCGATCACCCCGAAGTAAGATATCTTGATCTGTGATGCAGAGCTCATGAGCGATGAGCTTATATGCTTTCGGAAGTTTGTATACTTGATTATTTTGCAAGTTCTGTTTAATCTGCTGGAGTTCCGGATCTGCTAATGTTTCTCTTTGTATTTCTTCTAATTTCATGGCATTCGGTGTCTGTGCTTGTGTCATGTAATGAACATATCGGTCAGCGCAAGCCTCCATGTTGCTCCTCTTGCTTCCATCTTTTCCATCTTTCGGGAGTCGGGACAAAGAATCGGCCAGATTGGATGGGCCAGGTCGGTAGATAACGTGGAAGTCGTACTCTTGGAGTCGAAGTCTCCATCTTTCGAGTCTGGCTGATGTTGGTTTGCTTTGAAGCTTTGCCTTGTAGATATGCTCTAAAGGTCGGTGGTCTGTCTCCAATTCAAAACTACGTCCATATAGGTACATGTGAAAGTGTTCACATCCGAATACGATTGCTAATCCTTCTTTCTCTATGTGACCATACTTCTGTTCGACATCTGTTAGCGATCTGCTACCGTACGCGATTGGTCGATAATTGTCGTCGGCTTGTTTCTGGAGAAGTACGGCACCCAGTGCCCATGGCGATGCATCTACTACGACTTTGGTTTCCGCAGTAAGATTGTAATGAGCTAATACCGGTGAAGTGGTGATGGCATTCTTCAGTGACTGGAATGCTTTCTCGTGACTGTGATCCCAGTGAAACGTGACATTCTTCTTTGTGAGCTGTCGAAGTGGGAAGGTTAGGCTGCTGTAGTCGGGTATATATCTCGAACAATAATTGGTGAGGCCTAGGAAGGATCTGACTTCCGATGCTGTTGTAGGATGTGGAGCATTTGTTATGGCTTCGACTTTGGTGCTATCTGGTCTGATTCCTTTCTCGGACACGATATGACCAAACACGTTTATCTGCGGTACTGCGAACGAACACTTTGGTAGTTTGAGTGTGATGCCATTGGTTCTCAGGATTGTGAGGAGCTGGTCTAGCCGCTTGAGGTGTGTTTCTCTGTCTTTGGACCATAGCCAAATGTTATCAGAGATGTTGGCACAATCTGGTACCTCTTTGATGAGCTCGTGGATAATCTCATGAAAGTGTTCTCCGGATGGTGATGCTCCCATTATCAGCCTGGTGAATCTATGCGGACCATCTTCAGGAGTTGAAAATGCTGTAATATGACGGGATTCCTCTGCCAAGGTCAGTTGAAGATAACCTTGCGACAGGTCAACCTCTGTAAAGACTTTTGCTCCCTCCATCTTTTGAAGTATCTCGTTGACTGTAGGAATTTGTACGCGCCGTCTTACAAGTGCTGTGTTAGGTATACGCATGTCTAACACTAGTCGGAGGTCCCCACTCTTCTTTGGGATGGCTATCAACGGTGATAACCAAGGCGTTGCTCCCTCAACTTTCTCGATTATCCTTTCTTCTCTCATCTCCTGCAGCTTTTTGTTTACTTTGGTTTTCATGCTGTGTGGAATTTTCCGATTTGTTTGTGCGACCGGGGTTATTGTTGGGTCAATTTCGAGCTTCACTTCACGTCCCTTGAGGTTTCCCGTTCCTTCAAATAGCTTTGGATGTTTGTTGATAATGCGACGTACATCATGATCTTGTTGAACCGGGTTGAGGGTGTTGATGTTGAGGATGATAAGTCCCAATGAGGAAGATGATTCATATCCAAGAATACACTTAGATTTCTTTTGTGCTACGTAAAACTTAGCAATTTTGAATGTACCTGATGCTGAGGTGATGATAGCTTGAAATTCTCCGGCTAACTCGAGTGGTGTTGGTGTTCCATATGCAAAGATTCTGGCATTGGTCTTTTGTAACTTGATACGGTTGTCGTCTTTCTGAATTTGTTGAAAAATTGGGTAGTTCAGAAGGTTAACAGAGGCTCCGGAATCAATCAGAATGTTTACTTTAGTGTGTCCAATCTGTACTTGCGTTTCTGGATGTTTACCCGAGCTTGTGTTGACAGTAAAAAGAAATTCATCGTCCGATTCTTGAAGATAATCACGACTTTTCTCTTGGTTGACATGTCTGACATTTCCACTGTCCTTAGATTGAGATCTGCAATATTTTGCAAAATGACCGATTTTCTTGCAGTTGTGGCAAGGTTTACCTCTAGCTGGGCAGGACTCTATTCCGTCTTTGTGCGGGAATTTACCTCCACAGTTACGACAGGTTTGGGACTTTCGACCGCTATCTGGAGCTTCTTTCTGGTATTTATTTCCTAGAAAACGCGAATCAGGCTTCTTGGGCGTCCTGTATCTGGAATTTGATCCACCGGAAGTTGGAAATTTTCGATGTTGTTTTGAATTCTTTTCGTTGTAATTATAATTTACTGTTTCGTTACTTTCGCTTTGGAATTTGCTGGCGTTATCGAGGCGTTTAGACTGTTCATCTGTACGTTCTAAGGTATTCCCGTAGTCGAGAATTTGTTTGAGAGTCATCGTCTCACGAAGCGCTTTCTTTCTTAACCGGGAATCGCGGGTTTTGTGAATAATTTGGGTTTTAATCTCGGCTTCCTCGCTGTGAAAATTACATTGTACTGCTTTTGTCTTCAGTCGACGGTAGTATTCGTTGAGCGTTTCGTTGGATCCTTGCTTTAGCTCTCGAAAATCGAATATAGCCATGTCTGTATTTCCTTGTGGCACGAAGTGTTGGGTGAAACAATCGATCGCTTCTTGATAAGTTGTGCCAGTGTCGGGAAGAATATCGAAAATGTCGTTGGCTGACTCGCCTACATAGGTTAACAATAAACCTCTCCTAACGGTTGAATCAAACTCACGAAGACTTATAAGCAAGTTTTCGAAACGACGAACCCATTTAGTCCATCTTTGACCCACTGTTGCTGTATCTTGGTGTGGATTAAAGGGAGGAAACGGCGGTAAACCACTGCGTGGAACTTGCGATGTTGTTGTCGCGTTTGTAGCGTTTGACGTTGTTGATGATGATGCGTTTTCAGCATTGATATCTTGACCTTCGGTATCCATAATATAGTTTTAGGGTTTTTAGGACCTCGTCGCCACTTTTATATCCTCCGTTATTCAACTTTTATAACATATATTTACTCTGCTATATTATACATATATACTTGCTCTCTGGCTTAGCGTCTCCTAATCTAATGTCTCGTGACCTAATCTTATATGTCAATCACTTCAGCTGACCAATCAGCATTTGGATACAACAATGGTCAAGTGAATACAATTTATAGTCGCCTTTTCTTAAAAATGCTATTGTCGATGAGCACGCCTTGAATTTAAAACCATGGTCAGCTAGTAGAGGACTATATATTTATGAACATGCAGATTTAGTACAAAAATACTCCGTTGGTCTGCAGGAAATTTTTGTTTCCAGGTTGTGCTCAGTCCCAGGAAGAAAATTCTTCAGTTCCTGTCCTGTTCTAGGCAATAAAATCATAAACCTAACCCACATTCAACCCTAACCTGGGATCTTCATCCTAACCAAAAACCACCAACCTGCAGACACTCTGTGTTGGTGGTTGATTTTTAGAGTTTTGACTTTTGGTTGGGATAAAGACCCCAGGGCCCCCAGGTTAGGGGTTGGAGGTTATGATTTTATTGTCTAAAACAGCATAAAAAATAGCCAAAATCCGTCGTTACCTCATCAGGTGCAGGCCTAAGCGTACAAGGGGGGGGGGGGGATATGGAGGGCCGCACCTGCTCCAAGAAAAATTGAAGTTGGGCAGTTACAGAGAGAGGAAATTAAATTTAGAAGCAAGACAATATGTAAGATAGACCAATTGCGAAACTTAGTGGCCGCGCCTTCATACTGCACGAAAACGAGGCTTATTATGCAAAAACAAAACAATTTCTATATTTTTATATAGCGAAAGGTGAATTTTAGGGTTTTAAAAGTGTTTTTTATTTAATCTCTTTGATCTTTTCTTAATATTTCTGCTAGGTGATATAAATATTTGTTAAATTTATCTAAACATCGATTTCCCACAATATTTTTACCCGCTATGGAGAGATATTTCGTTGTTGTTTTAGCATGCGATGGAACAAACATATCGAAAAGATCAATATAGAGTTTAAAATCTGATCAAGATGCAAAAAAAATAGCCAGAATAACTTAACAAACTAAAGTATAACTCTTTCTACCCAGAGTTTTTTAGACTTCGTGCGAGAAAAAGATTTTGTCAAAAAATAATAACATATTAAATTCATAAAATTTCTACAAATTTTGCCCGACATTTACTTTCATATTTTTAAAGTTAAAATCGAAAACTTGCTATTATATTACAACTGAAACAAAATTAATCAATGTTAGAACTTATTCTTTGCAATGTATTAATAAAACAGACGGAAAATACCTGATTCTTTGCCTGGCACAATCTGCTTCTTTTATCGGACAGCGAAAAACAGCAAAACATTGCCTCGCACGCCGCGAAAAACAATGAAATTTGAAGTAAGACTAAATCTATGAACAAGTTTAGTAAAGATTTACATAGTCAAAACAGAAATATTGAAAAAAATGAAGGGATTACCATAAAAACACGTCTCAAACACTGAAATTCATTTTTCGCCGTATAAAAATATAGCAGAATGATTTGTTTTTGCATAATAAGCCTCGTTTTCGTGCAGTATGAAGGCGCGGTCACTAAGTTTCGCAATTGGTCTATAATAGTCGGAAATCAACCTCGTTCCCAGGGGCCTGGGAACGAGGTTGGTCGGAAATGGAAGAAGTCATTCTCGTACCCAGAGCCCTTCTTACGCGCGATGCGACGAGGGGTTCTGGCCAAATCCATATTCCGAACTGGCATCTGATTGGCTAGTTTTAACACCGGACATTGTTTTCTTACCATGTTTTTATGGTATCCGGTTATGGATTTGGCCAGAGCCCCTCGTCGCACCGCGCGTAAGAAAGGCTCTGGGTACGAGAATGGGACGAAGTATGTAAGGGAAAATTTTCCAAACACCCCCTTCCCCCCGTCCAATAAAACATTTTGGGAAATCCTTCATGGAGACAGGCCGGCAGCGACGTTGCGAGGCGGGGGGGGATAGAGGTTGTAACATCCCCTCCCAACTCTCGAGTCTAACCAAGGGGTTACCAGAATAGCAATCTACTCGATAATACTGGCTGAATATACCAGCATTTAATTCTATGACGCTATGTCTGTCAACTTGAGTACTTAATCGCCGGTGAATGTGAGATACTTTATACCCATATTTCAACATATTTTAACAATAGCATACTGTATACCAAAAGTAAAATGGCCTGAAACCCCTAGCTGGCTTGATCTGAACTCTGAATGTTCAAAAAAATAGGTATAATTTGAGTTGTGATTATATACTATTTTTGGCTTGATAATGAGCCAAGGATAACACTCCTCCTATAATTAAGGCTCTCATTAAACTCTCACTTGCTGAAAACCTTGGCGTTTTGAAATCATGACATTTATGGCATACATTTGGTTTTCATTTTTGTTCGATTATATTCTGTTTGATTTTGTACGTATTTTAACTAATTGGCCTAAAGTTTGAATCAAAGTTTTAAGAGTGTGCATGAGAACTGTCAATATGCATGCATGCATGCACCAGTAATCACGCGACCTTGGTTAGTAATAGCTATGCTGTAACTGCTGTTCTAATCTTACTTTATAAGTTTGAACGTAAAGTTGGAACACTTATCGAACCTTTATTTTGTTAATCTAGAGCTTGAAGTGTTCCGTGTAAGAATTGCAACTTCCATATCGTTGTAACTCATGAATGATTTTTATGCTGATTTCCGTATGGTTTATGTAACTGTCGTGACACTGTCGCAATTTAGTTTCGTATCGTACAAGCAGCTGGCGCTCCGAGTAGTGTGAACGCAACGGCTAATTGTGACTTTTCTGCGTCGTTTTCAAATCGCTCCTGCCCTTGTGCAAACCTTTAGTCTTAAAAACTATAGGGCCTTTACACAGTTGTTTAAAACTGAAGTTTCTATCTGTGATTATATCGTACATTGACATTGTCTCACCAGCTGAACAAGCTGGAGTCTTGCATGACAATATAAACAGACAATTTAAACCAGTTGTATATATTAACTATGTGAAGCCTTGTTCACACTTCGATCGATTCAAAGTGGATCGATCTCATTTCACAATTGGATCGATTTCAGTTCGCATTTGGGGAGCGTTCACACTTAGGTCTCAGCCGAACTGCGGGAAAATTTAAATGGCCGACGGTGGTGTTATCAAAGTTGTTTCGTCAAGACGTAGGAAGATTCGTCGAATCTTTATGCTTTTTTACTGAGCTTTCAAGTGTTTACATTTAGTTTTGCATTGCTTCCAGCTGCTGTCAGCACAACCCCCCCCCCTGCTTCTTTTATTATTCTGTTATACAATTGGTATATACATCTGAGTTTCTATGACATCCTTGTAGTTTTAATTGTAGCCTTTGGCTTCCCCGTGTATTTATTAGCGGAATTGTTTCCTCTTCCGTCCCAATATCTCCGCGGCTGGCAGACATTTCGCATAAAAACGGCGGCAGATCTGAACGCGCAAGACGATATTGCAATTGGTAACCAGATCGAGTTTCGGTTCGCTTTGAGTTCGCCTTTCCGTTCATCCGTTCACATTCCGCGCGGATTGCGTTGGGTCGATCTCAGACCACCTCCAGAAGTAGACTCGTTTAGCCCATAGCCTATCGAAGGGAAGATGGCCATGAAACTCGTTAGAATAACAATATAACTCATTGTCTATGTTATTTACTGCTCTAGAACATTTGGAATACTGTTTTGGAACGATATGAAATACTTTATAGTGTGCACACGGTGTTCTGAAACAGTGTTTAGTTGTAATAAGTTTTTAGACGTTCTCTGGTTTTTAAATATTTATTATTACGAGCTTTCGACTGCCAGTCTGCAGTCTTCAGTCTGAGGACTGCAGACTGGCAGTCGAAAACTGCAGACTGGCAGTCGAAAGCTCGCAGTCTGGCAGCAGACTGGCAGTCGAAAACTGGCAGTCTGAAGACTGCAGACTGGCAGTGAAAGCTCGTAATAATAAATATTTAAAAACCAGAGAACGTCTAAAAACTTATTATGAATAATCCTGGTTTCGCTTCAAACATATTTAAGTGTTTAGTTGATTATATATGCGTGCATGCAACCATGCATTACTATATCAACCATGCATTACTGTTGACTACATGTCATGAGAGTCCTTTTATCGTCCTATTTCATTATAGCGTTCGGGGACGTAGCGACTGATAGTGTTTGAAACTTAGTGTGTTTTTTCACGAGTAAATTGATTTCAAGTATCAGGTGTTTCTTTGCCTTTGGAGAAAATATATTAGCACAATGGGATACATATGGCTAAATCTACTAGGGGTGTTCGGGGGAATGCTCCCCGAGAAAAGTTTGAATATTTAAACCTTCAGAGAGGCCAGAAATCAACCATTTAAAGCTTAGCTCTCAGCTGCAGCATAAAACTTCCCAAAGGTATAAAACGTCTCAAACGATATCAACTACTTAAACAACTACGACGTACTAGAATACCCAAGGAATACAATTTATAGTCGCCTTTTCTTAAAAATGCTATTGTCGATGAGCACGCCTTCATTGACGTTGTGTCTGCCAGACTAAATATCTTTAGCTATGAAGACGACGACGTCTGTTAATGCAATGAAATTTATGAAGTGCTACAAAAGAAATACATAATTTTGGTTATTTTTATGTTCTAGGCAATAAAATCATAAACCTAACCCACATCCAACCTATAACCTGGGATTTTTATCCTAACCAAAAACCACCAACCTTCAGACATATATACTAAAACTGTTTGTACCAGTGTTGGTAGTACCAATGTGAAAATGCTGTGCTGAGTGGTTATATTACTACCTTAAAAAATAAGCAGAAACTCGACGTTCGAGCGAAGGCCCTTCGTCAAGAGTTAGTAGCCAAGTTAGGGCCTTCGCTCGAAACGTCGAGTTTCTGCTTATTTTTTAAGGTAGTAATATAACCACTCAGCACAACCTTCAGACACTCGGTGTTGGTGGTTGAGTTTTGGAATTTTGACTTTTGGTTAGGATAAAGACTCCAGGTGGGGGTTCGAGGTGGGTTAGGTTATGATTTTATTGCCTAAAACAGCATCAAAATAGCCAAAATCCATCGTTACCTCATCAGATGCAGGCATAAGCGTAAGCAAGAAATATGCAAGATAATAGAAGAAATAAAGAAAGAAATATGTATAAGATTAATAGTCGGAAATGGAGAAGTATGTAAGGGAAAATTTTACAGACACCCCCTCCCCCCCGTCCGACAAGAATTTTGTGAATTTTATGTTGTTTAACAGTTTTGCTAATAACTTTGTATCTGTAATGTATCAGACATTGTTTTGGATGTATCATGGACATGTACCATGGTTATCACGCACCATTTGATGTGATAACTATATGGACTGTCTTTCATTTAAATTCTCACTAGCTGAGAATCGTGGTATTTCGATAAATCGTTACATTTTTAGTCATGGAAAGTCATGGAAAATTGAAATTTTACATAACATTAACAAAGTATTTTACTTACTTCAATTTACCAGTCATAACAATAATATGAATTGTTGTTATATAACGGATTTTTGCAAGAGCGAAGTGAATTTTGTTCTTTTAATATATCTGTTATCGTTAAAATATTAACGAATTTCAGAAATTCCAGACTTCCAGGTCATGGATTTTGAAAAAAATGGTCATGGGAATTAAGTCATGGGAAAGTCATGGAATTTTAAATGTGAGAAGGTGTACGAACCCTGTAGCACTCTTCAACTAGTATTCAATCGAGTGAAATGCCAATAAAATCTTGATTGATTACAATGTAGTGCATCAGTGACGTCGCCCAATTAAAAGCAGGCATCCATGAAGAAGAACAGAATTGCATTGTTATCTAGACATTACATTTTTGCCATATTTAACAGATGCACAGTTTTATTCATAATATCAATATTTTAGTCATGTTTTACACAGCTAGCCATTTGGCTGCCTGTAGAGTAGGTATTGTACCATTGACATGCATTGTCTCAGGTGAGCAATCATGCAGCTATATTGACCATAATTAGAGCTATCATTCAATTCTCACTATAGCTGAAAATTTTGATTTTGGACTCGTGATACTTGGTTTTGATCTTTTGTTGGACTATATTCTGTTCGACCTTGTATATATGTATTTCTAGCTTTGCCTATACGGTCGAATGTTTTGGGATTTCCAAATTAAATAGCGTGAACTTTTCAACCGTTCCCCTTGATCAATTTAAAACGCTTAATTGTGTAGCTAAATTCTAGGACGCTGCAATGAAACGTGACCAGATTAATAAAGTACGATTAGGAGCGTTTTATTTTATTGTAACTGTGATTTTATAGTAAATTGTCTCACCAGCTGAACAAGGTAGAGTCTTCACAATATAAATCAGTTCCGTTAACCATAATTAATTAAGAGTCGTTTGACCGAAGAGTCCTTTTGACTACATGTCATAAGAGTCCTTTTAAGCGACTGACAATATTTCAAGCTTATTGTGGTTTTTCATGAGTATATTCAAGCATCATGAGGTGTTTGGTTTGGAGAAATTATTAGCACAATGGGATACGTGGCTAGATCTACTAGGGGTGTTCGGGGGAATGCTTAATTCCTGAGAAAATTTTGCCGAATACTTAAACCCTCGGAGAGGGCGGAAATGCAACCATTTAAACCTTAGCCCTCAGCTGCAGCATAAACTTCCCAAAGGCATAAAACTTCTCAAACGGTATCAACTAGAATGGTCAAGTGAATACAATTTATAGTCGCCTTTTCTTAAAAATGCTATTGTCAATGAGCACGTTTTCATTGACGTTGTGTTTGCCAAACTAAGGACCTTTAGCTATGAATACGGCTACGGTTGTTTATGCAATATGAAATTTATGAAGTCAGTACGCAGAAAAGAAATACATAATTTTGGCTATTTATATGTTAAACGGCTGCAGGAAATTCGTTTGAATGAAGATTTGCTATTGAAAATTTGAAGAAAACCTTAACACTCATGTCCCACTATGGGCGCAACAGCATATGGTTGACAGACATTCCTTGAATTTAAAACCATGGTCAGCTAGATCACTATATATTTATGAACATGCAGATTTAGTACGAAAATACTCCGTTGGTCTGCAGGAAATTTTTGTTTCCAGGTTCTGCTCAGTCCCAGGGAGAAAATTCTTTTTTCCTGCCCTGTTCTAGGCAATAAAATCGTAATATTAGAATGTTAGGGTTTGTAATCCAAGTGAATATGTTTGGGTTTGACAGGGTTTGTAATCCAAGTGAGTATATATACATTTTAAGACCTAACCAGGAACGACTGCGAAAAATGCAGCACAAGGTCCTCTGGTAGGAATTGAACCTACGGCCCTGCGATTCCGGTGCAGCGCTCTAACCAACTGAGCTACAGGGGCCAGCTGTTGAGCTGTAACCGTAAGTTCATGTATATATAGGTAATCGGGTGTGCGGGTTGTGATTAGGTGGACTTCAATGATTTGGATTCTTGCACTTCACTTGGTGGAATTAATATTAGAATGTTAGGAATTGATGTTAGAATGTGGAATTAATATTAGAATGTTCCAAACATTCTAATATTAATTCCACCAAGTGAAGTGCAAGAATCCAAATCATTGAAGTCCAATAAAATCGTAAACCTATTACCCACATCCAGCCCTAACCTGGGATCTTTATCCTAACCAAAAACCAACAACCTGCAGACACTCGGTGTTGGTGGTTGAGTTTTAGAGTTTTGACTTTTGGTCGGGATAAAGACCCCAGTTGGGGTGGAGGTGGGGGTTGGAGGTTGTGATTTTATTGTCTAAAACAGCATAAAAATAGCCAAAGTCCGTCGTTATACCTCATCAGGTGCAGGCCTAAGCGTACAAGGTGGGGGGGGGGGGCATGGGGGCCGCACCTGCTCCAAGAAAAATTGAAGTTGGGCAGTTAGAGAGAGGAAATAAATTTAAAAGCAAGACAATATGTAAAATAATATTCTGAAGTCAACCTCGTTCCCAGGGCCTTTTTCAAAAATGGCCCTGGGAACGAGGTTGGTCGGAAATGGAAGAAGTATGTAAGGGAAAATTTTCCAAACACCCCTTTCCCCCCGTCCAATAAACATTTTGTGAATTTTACGCGGAAAAATTGTTTCATATAAATTCGGGCAAAATGGAAAAAAGTCTGGCAAATTTCTTTCTGCCCCACTATTTTTTTCGCTCCCGTACGCCTATGTGTGCATATTAAGGCCTGATTTAACGACGACTCGCGCAAAATCGTGTCTGTGATATACGGATGGCTACACGTGAGTGATTTTAGAGCAATCCACACACCCAATATAACAAACTCGAAAGTATTTCCTACGTATGTCAAGGCATAACATGTTAATTAATAATTGTGCCATTTAAAACATTTTATCATAATTTAGATACGATTAATTAAACGCGGATTACGCATAAACGTCCGCACCTATACATATGCAATTACGCCCACTGTATACTTATTGCATTGCTGCTGTGCTGTTCGCGTCAGAAAGCGTCCAGCTCCAGTGCCGGGTTGATGCAAACTTTGCGACAAAACTTTCTGAGTATTTGAAAGAGAAACTTGAACCGACGTATTCCGAAGGTTGTCGACATTGTATCTTCATTGTAAAAAGTAAGTAAGGTAGAAGAATATTATATGTCTTGATTCCTTCATTTTGAGCTTTTCAACTAGTATAGTTAGTCATCAATCTCTAACATAAATTGTACCCTTTATAAGATTTCATTCTGAAGTTATAACTGTAAAGTATAGTATTTACTGTTCGTAAAAAAATATGTAGTTCTCAGTTTTAATAACTCTGTATAATGTATCAGACATTGTTTTGGGTGTGCGATGTCACGCACCACCTACTATTATAATTATGGACTGTCGTGGTTCAGAAACCTATGACAGTTGGTTCTGATTTTTGTTCGACAAAATGTGTTCGACCTAGCTCATATGTATACATTTTTTTACTGTGGCCTAAACTTTGGATCAAATGTTTGGAATTGCTAAATGAAATTGCGTGAACTTTTCATCCGTGTTTTATCAGACATGGTAATTGTTCACATGATCGCACCAAGTCGTCTTGCGTAGCGAGACGAATATTTCCGAGCGTTCATATGGAGTGTTTCATCCCGCTTGCCGAGATGAAATTACAATGTATTCCATAATTAGCGGGTGCAAAACTTCTACATTTCAGTCAAGCGACAGAAATATTTAGTAATAATAGGAATAAATATACTGATCACTATGTAGTGCATGAGTAGCTATAGATGCATACAGGTATCCATGCAGAACAACGTAATTGCATTGTTTATAGAGATTACGTTTTCGCCATATTTTACAAGACATGCACAGTTTTATTCATTATATCAATATTTTAGTCAAATGTTTGATACAGTCGGCCATTTAGCTGCCTGTACAGTTAGTATTGTACCATTGACGAATAATTAATCTATACAGTACATTGTCTTAGCCGAACAATCACACGCGGTATATACTATAATTAAGACTATCATTAAATTCTCACTATAGCTGAAAATCTTGGTTTTGGACTAACTCATGTCACTTGGTTTTGATCTTTTGTTCGACTATATTTTGTGTGACCTCATCTATGTATTTATAGTTTTGCCTACGGTCGAATGTTTTGGGATTTCTAAATTAAATAGCGTGAACTTTTCATCCGTTCCACTTGATCAGTTTAATTTAAAACGCTTATGTTGCTGAATTCTAGGACGCCACAATGAAGCGTGGCCAAATTAAAGTACGATTAGGAGCGTTTTACTATATTTTAGATCTGGTAAAACGTGAAATATTGCAATGCTTCGAACACGTCTGCAATAATAGATTGACTTCCATTGGGTTTATTTTTAACTTCGAGCGAGATATACCGCGGAACACCTATATCCGAAACGGAATGTACAATTTTCAAAAGCTGAGCGAAACAACATCTTTCCTTTGCAATAATTCCTCTGAAAATAGCGTTCCTAAAAGGTACGGATAGGCGTTTTTTCACGTCGCTACGGAAAGTTGATGAGTGTTTGCTGTCGCGAATAGACCTTTCCCCTTTTGAGTGAAATTTTGATCTAGACTGAGTCTGCACAGCTTGAAAGAGCATCACAAAATTAGTAATATTCCGAAGTTTCGTTGCGAAATGTTGTAAAATACGGATAATATAACCTTGCGAAGTTTGCCGTTTTTCAGTCATTTTGCATGACAAATGCATGGAAATTGATAATCAGATAATCAAACTGATTATCAATTTCCCATTTGTAATACAAAATGACTGAAAAACGGCAAACTTCGCAAGGCTATATTATCCGCATTTTACAACATTTTACAACGAAACTTCGGAATATTACTAATTTTGTGATGCTCTTTCAAGCTGTGATGAAACTATTTTTGTCTAGACTTGTCTAGATCAAAATTTCACTCATAGCGAACTTAAGGCTTAATCTAGTGCGGAGACCTGACAAGAAACGGCCTTAAATTTTACTCTTCAAAAGCTGTGGTCTGCAGTTTTGCCGTTATTAGGAACTTCTACTGCTCCAGCACGACGGCTACCAATACAATAAAATTCATAATATTTATATAGAAAATAAATTATTAATTAAAATCTCGCGGGGTTGGCTTTTAGACGTCGTCTCCGTTCCGTTTTCGTCACGTCTTGTGTTCACTGAACGGCTGCCACAAATGCTATTTCATATTGCCTCCCAGCATTATTCTCAACCATAAAGCCCTATCCAGGGACGCCGGAACGATAAAAAGGCAAGGGGGGCAAACGCACACCAAAGGGCACCTCTATAGACCCCGGTGAAGATATAAACCTACAATTATGTGTTGACTTGCCAATGAAAGCAAACGCACTTAATCAGGTCACATTCAAGATCACGCCTCATGATTTTGCCCAAAAAGCATCACTGGAAATGTGATTTATCAGGTAGTATTTTGTAACTCAAAGGACACTTCTGCCCCCCTTGCCCCTCCTAGCAAAAGACAAGAGGGGCAGCTGCCCCTCCTGCTCCCCCCCCCCAGTTCTGGCGTCCCTGGCCCTATCTTTGGTCATCGATCCTTAAACCATATGGATAATATACAATCATCCACTACAACGACTTCATTTTCCGTCGTAACGTTGCCGTCCTACATGTTTAAAGTCCATATTGTTACAGGAGGGGGGCATTTCAAGCTCCATGTTAACAAAATAAAAGTTTGACGAGTGTTCAGAACACTGTGTTCTTACTACGTTTTAACTTACTGTGAAATACATGATGGTCGGAAGGTCGCGTGATTACTCGTGCATGCATGACTACCAACTCACGCATGATCGATCAGTCTAAAAATTCTCGCTAGCTGAAAACTCGTGATATTCACGGCATATACAAATGCCGGTTTTTATGCCATTAAATATTCTCATAGTGTTTGAACTTGGTCCTAAAGTTTGGGGAAAATGTTTTTGGGAATGATTAAAATTCCGTAAAATTTTCCCCTGTTCCACCTGATCAATAATCTGAAACGCTAGCTTAGAACGTCGCAATGATGCGTGGCCATGCATGGTTATATTACAATTTGCGAGTTTATAACTTAGAACTGAAATAAAGCTCTTTCTTTCGCTCATAAGACATAATTGCATCCGTTGACGTGGGATTAAACTAATTCTTTTGCATGCGAAATTTTTTCCTTCGTACGTTTCACAGCCATTGGCTCGATAAACTCCTCTAATCTCTAGTAATCGACGGAGAATTATAAAATACCAGGCTTGATTCAAAGCTTCAATGTAGTTCTGATGGTAAAAATTCAACAGATAAAATAGATAAATTTCTAATAATTTTATACCTGGCCCTTATCCAAACCCTTTCCTAACTCTGACCTATACCAATTAAAAAATTAATAGCCATGTGTTCACCTAGCACGCATGACTCACCGGATGGTATTCTATAATAGGCCCTTCCAAGGTTAAGGACGCCATCTTGAATATATTGATTTCACCGTCAGTGTTTGCCCCCCTGGCAAATTTACCTATAGGGAATTCCATTGTGTTTGCACCCCTTGCACTATTGCAATTGTGTTTTATTATGGCGTCGTTAACCTTGGAAGGGTCTGTTGTACCTAAGCCAGCCCCCAACCCCCCAAGAATGAGATCGTAAATATGGTTCGATGTTGTTTTATTTATTGTTTGAAGCAGGGGCGTAGCCATTCCCAAACGAGGGGGGGGGGGTCTAATCTTCCGATGGAAATTGTTTTAGAGTCTGGAAACGCTATTCCGTGCATTTTAGACACATTTTATGATAATCTGAATGCCAGAGTGATAATCTGAATGCAAAATGTTTTGAAAACATCAAAATTTCCAAACAAAAAGGGCACCTTCGATGTTAATATAGTATTTACAGCGACATTAACTTGTACAAAAAGGGCACTTTTCATCACAAAAAGGGCACTTTTGGTCCTTTCAAAAAATGGGCCCTGTGCCCCCCGGTTCCTACGTCCCTGATTTAAGCAGTCACTGGCGAAATCCCCGAGCTAGGGTAACGGCTTAATCACAAGTTTGACTGTATTTAGCTTACTCGTACCTTCCACCTCTTCGTGTGTAAACTTTGATGATAACTGTTTAAACAAAATGTATGAATAGGTATTTAAATAATTGACAAAAATTAAACTTCTTTATTAAAATCTAAAGGACAAGTAAATTATGTCAACTTTCTTAATTTAAAAAACATTGCAATTTTATTATTACAATTAGCAGAACTATGTCTGTATGTTTATAGTCTACCAATTTCCAATGTGAATAGAAAATTTCAGTTCATTCTCCTGCACTTTTAGCACACTTAAGAGTGTTAAGATTTCTGAGAGCATTATATTTGAACGCTATACAATGAAATCACGCTGGTCATGCTACTATACAATTTGAATAATAGATTTGAAACGGTCTCAAAACGAAGTGATTATAAAATTGATCACGCATTTAACCCAATGAAGGCAATATTGACAGTATATGTTATAACACAAGATCGATATGACTGACAATTTCTGACCGCATAAAGCCCAGTTTTAAAGGGTTCACGTTTTACTTCGTCTTATAACGATTGCGATATCACATTTTTGTGTCCCAAGGCCAAGTGTGATTTCCCGGTGGAAACAATGTTTCCGGGTTTTGTCCATCTTCAGGAAGCATGGCTGGGAAACATATTGTTGCTTGCCGAGGACTTTGGGCGATGAACATTCTTTCAAAATAAATTTCATTGTATACTTACATTTTTCCCTGGTTTGTTCATTTCTGGTTAAAAACATCGAAGTTTACTAAAAGCTTTTAACATTCATATTTTCAAGTAGTTTGTAAACACTTGTCACTTATTTATTCAAACTTTCAATGTCTATAGTGCAGGTATATTTGTGTTCTTGTGGTGACATTCATTAATTATACATGCCATCCCGAAACTGGACGTTATAACCGGTAACTTGGAGGGTTTTCCGTTATACACCGAATATTAATAAAGCGGAATATCATATAGAAATTCACTTTGTTTGACTCGAATTTTAATTGAGTTCAAAGCAATATATAATTCTATAAGTGAATATATAATTCTATTAGTTTTCATCTGAATAGTTGTAATTTCCTACCACATTTTAAGAGACCTCACAATTGTATAGAGAAGCTGGCGCCCACTAGGGATCGCCTGCCTGCCCGATGGGCTAATCGAGCCCTACGTATTAAGGCGGTTTTCCAGTCCTCGTACGAGGCTCCTCGCAACTCGCTGCGAGTGCTTGCATCTAATTAAAATGAACTGTTTAGCATTGTGATTGGATGAAAGTGCTCATGCATCACTCGCAGCGAGCTACAAGGAGCTTCGTGCGAGGACTGGAAATCCGCCTTTACTATATTATATTGCGTAGTTACTTAATATATCTTTCCACGGTTTTCCCAATTGCCTACTCGATAGGCAAACAAAAAAAACAAAAACAAAAATCTATCAAAACAAAAAACTAAAAAAAAACTATCAGATAAAATGTGCAGATTTTCACAATATAGACATGAAATTAAAGATTCCGAATTTCCGACATCCACAAATAATGACAGGATCAAGGTGATCAAGTAGAGATTACTAAAATCATTATAGACTTTTTTGTGTTAGTAATCGCCAAGAACAAGGCTTAACATTTTTCTATTAAAAACGACGTTTCGGAGTTCACTCCATCATTAGGTTAAAAATACAATATATTATCTAAATAGCTTATGTCTATATTAATAAACCAGGCTAAGAGAAAGTTCGATATTGAATATTTTAAAATCATTATCATTACCTAAAAAATGGCATCACCCGCTATATATATATATATATATATACCGTAAACTTCCGAATATAAGCCCTGGGCTTATATAATTTCATAAGCCTTTTTTGATGGGCTTATACATGGGGGGGGGGGCTTATATACGGGGGACTTATACACGGACCACATCTTAGGTTAATAGTAAGAAAACACGTACTATATTTACGGACCGAAACTGCACAAAAAATATGTCCGTGACTCCTTGAGGCAAAATCGGGACGAACTGTCAAGTGTTTTGTAATCCTTTATAACCTTTGTTTAAAGTGTGTAGTATATATATATATATATATATATATATATACTACACATTATGCCTAAGCCTTTATGCGCACGCTCACTGCATTTCACAGTTTAAAAACGGCGATAAAGCACATAAGTAAAGACACTGTAGCGCCCTTCAAGGAAAGCTCAAACAACGGCAACTGTGGACAGCTGTTTCGCCCTTATTGGGGCTCATCAGCACAGTGCACCGATGATGAGCTTCCACATACCAAGAATATATATACTATAGAAGACAGTGTGGTGGATGTGGGACACTACAGAACTTTATATACTACACATTATGCCTAAGCCTTTATGCGCACGCTCATATATATATATATATATATATATATATATATATATATATATATATATATATATATATATATATATATATATATATATATATATATATATATATATATATATATATATATATATATATATATATATATATATATATGTATATATATATATGTATATATTGCTGACATATGCAAATTAAGCAAATTAAGGCATTAATTTTTTTTTTTAGGGAAAAAATGTAAGTTTGCGTGAATAGTTAGAGGGCTTAGACTAATGAAAATTGTCTGAAATTTTGTACAGTAATTAAAAACCCAAACACATTGTCCATCTATTAACTCAAAATATGATTAAAGCTTTCAAATTTCGTGCGCAAGCCATTTTTAGTTTGTTTGAAAAGACACCCCCCCCCCCTGGTTCACAAAATTTGAGTTCGGGAATTTTTTTTCATTATTCTACATTACAAGTACCCAAAGAAGCTATATATACATCTGAAAAACTGGATACTAATAGCTGTTTTGCGAAATTGAGAGCAAATTCATATCTGTTCAGTTTTTTTGATACACCCTGTAGAGCTCGACAACTGCACTCTGTAGCTCAGTTGGTTAGAGGCTGCACCTGGAATCGCAGGACCGCAGGCTCGATTCCTGCCAGAGAGCCTATATGGTTGCATTTTTCGTAGCTGCCCTGGTTAAGTTTAGAAATTTCAACAAAAACCCTTTGTAATATTTACATCAAATGCTCCGCTCGAATTTTTCTCGTGAATTCTCAAACTCATTAATCTTCGGCCCAGCTGCGATTCCGGTGCAGCGCTCTAACCAACTGAGCTACAGAGAGACAGTCGTTGAGCTCTAACGACAAGTTATATGTATGTATAAAAAATTCTATACGGACAAGGCTAGATAAAAACTTAAAATAAACACTTTTAAATTTGTGACGGTCTTCCAAGGGGGCGGGGGGGGGGGCGGAAGGGGGTATATGTTCTGTGTGCCTTTGGAAATTTTCCCTTTGTTGCCTGTTATACATATTCCCTTCTTCCCATTGCGAAATATATCTTGTTCCCTAGGGAAACACTTGAGAGACCCTCATTTATATGTTCTTTAAACTTTACGAAATACGCTTGCAATGAGGATCACAACAATTTCACTTGGGTCTGACAAATTGCTGATCAGCTGTGTTGTTGTTCGGACATTGGCTAATAAATGGTCGGCAAGCTTTTCAATATTTACATTCAATTGACGAGCTATCAATTAGATACAAGGCAGTTTGCGAACGGGAGACTAAAGTTTGTTCTTGGTTCCATATTTGACAGTAAGAGGCACGGTTGAACACGTTACTTGCTGAACCTTGACAAGATATCCATTGATTCTCCAGACATAGTGCAAATATAGAATTCCTGAATAATTTCCGGTGACTATCATGCATGAATGCAAATGCATGTATGCAGCAAATTGGAAAGCAAACAAAGATTATTTGAAGTGAGATGATGACTAATGTGCATGGTAGATCATAGGATGATAGACCATGCTCAAAATTTTAATTTTTAAAAGTAGACATGACTCTATCTGAAATTGCGTTGCAAGTTGTCATGTGACATGGCCTTAAGGAACATCTGCTCAAAATAGAACGAGAATATAAATTTGTTAAGCAATGTTGTCTATCGAATACGTAACTATAACTCTTGCATACATAGCTAGCCTATCCAGGCTGTCCTCAGTCATTTGGTACGTATTTGTACCAACTTAAATCCGTGCTGGTGTCAATTTTCGGTCAAAAAATGTCCCCACTTTTAACAATATTTTTGGACGACAATTTTTAAGAGATATAAACTGGAACGGTGAAAAATACAAGCAAAACTTCGACGAAGGTCCTTCTTTATAATTCGCTTTCGTTTCAGTTGTTTTGCGTTGGATTTATCGGGTTCTTGTTCTGTATTTTATTTCCTTAAATGCATGGTAGGTTCCGAACTTCTGGTAAGGGAACTATTAAGTTAAAATAAAAATTCGAAAATTGCATGTAGTATAAATTCGAATGTACCGTGCGAGCGTAGGGATTGATAGGGATTGATAGGGATTGATAGGAATTCAACTGCCTGAATAATACAAGAAAAACGTCGACTAGGGAAGGCTCTTCGTCAGGAAGTTTACGTACTTCATCGTGATATTAAATTATTTTGCCCTGGTGAAAAAATATCCGCCAAAGGCAAAGTGGAAAAAGTGTACCCCCACTCCCCCTGTCAAAATGTGTCTGGATTGTGTATAAACAAAAGATTAAGTAGTTGTTAACTTTCCCACGGGCATGCAATAACAAACGGCACGGTCGAACTTTCTTGGCAGAACTTTGACTCTGTATTGCCTTATAGTGTATTTTTCCTTTGCCCATCGTCTGTCGTTTGACGTATGAACGCGAAGCTTAATGAACTCGGTAAATTCGACACCGTTACTGGACGCTGGTATGCATGGAACTTACTTGAGAACTAATGTACTCTGACTAGATTAATATTTGTCAAGCTTAGCCTTTGTTGACTTTTCATTGTTTTAATTAAAGGCGTTTCTCTAATCCCGGCATCACATTGTACGCCTAGACTCTACTGACTTTTACGTTTGTGTGAGCCTCTTCAACTTTTAACTGAAATTTACCGTAAATCACAGGGCAATCGTTATACCGCAGTTCTAATCTCCTGAATATCATGGGTACGTCAGAAAATAATGATGATATGGTTCCCCTTAACTCGCTACCAGAAGAAAAGCACAAGACCATAGGACTTGGACCTTTCAAAGTCAATCTGATCCTAGCAAACATATTTTTTGCGTTTTTGGCAGTCGGCGGGGAAGTGGGGCAAAATGTCACCCTACCTTTGTGGATTGATTCGTCAATTCCGCCACCATCTGGTCATCTAGTCCACAATTCCTTTAACCACACGAATGATACCGGTCATCTCATGCGCAATGGTTATTCCACCAACCATATCAACTCCTCATCTGGCAATGGTGATGTATATCAACCTCGAGTCGACGCATTTTTTGTCTATACTTTTGCGTCCATGGCATTTGTCATGTTATTCGGAGGTGCTTTACTTTTCATTCGCCTGTTTCAACCGCATCTGCTCGGCGAGACAGAACGAAGGTTTCCGCACTCGCAGCTCTTTCTAGTCGGTCTCTTCGATGCATTGAATGGAACTCTGGTCGTCTATGCCAGCAGTGGAAGGCGAACGGCGCCGTACTTGCAAGCGATTTTGGGGAATTTCATGATACCTCTCATAATGGCATTTCGGTGAGTAAAAGCATATTCATACATGTCCAGCATGTTGGACAAACATTACAAATTACATAGCGGAGAATAAGGCATAAAGGCCTGACTCTACGATGGCGAAAATCTGACTATTGTGTCAGCAAAATACGGATGGTTGCACATAAGTGATTCTATTGAATTTTCCAACTTTTTCCGCTTTCGCAGCGAGTAGAACTGACTTCTACTCACTGGTGAAGCGAAATTTTTTCTCGCGAAGCCTAATTTATCTTTACTGCGCATACACCAAATTCATTTCGCGCGAAATTTTTCGCATTCCGCCGAAGAAAGCGCACGTGTAATCAGGCCTTTGGAACTGCATGTCACATAAAGTACCTCATACACCATAATTTGCATTTATATTTTATTGGTAAGAATGTTTACTGAAACTACAGAGCAACTTCGTTTCCACATTTTTGGTTTTTTTTGCTTCGTTTTTGTGAGTTATTTCAATATGTTTGACACGTCTTCCACTTATAATGAAAGTAATTATCGATTGAACACCATCTGTTGCGCGGTTGTGTAATTGTGGTAAAACCCACCCATATATAGTACGAAAATTCAATACTTCACAGTTGTACTTCATATTTCATTCAACTTGCTTATTTAGATATTTCATTCTTCGTAAAGTGCCAACACTTCGGAAATTCTCCTGTGCCATAATTGTATTGGTTTCATTATTCATCTGCCTCATTCCCAAGATATTTCCCTCTATTGACCCTGAAGCTGATAGATTTGGTGGAGCCAGTGGGTTGGCAGGGTTTCTGTGGCCATTGTGTTTCATGTTTGGTTTTGTAAGTTAAATTTTTTCTGTTTTAGAAGTAGTAATCGCTGAAGTGAAGAAGTTATTATTACATGCTGTTGTTGTTGTTGTTGTTATTGTTGTTGTCGTCGTCGTCGTCGTCGTCGTTGTTGCTGTCGTTGTTGTTGATTTCGTTGTTGTTGTTGTTGCTGCTGTGGTTGTTGTTAGTGTTGGTGTTCTCGTTGTTGCTGTCGTCGTCGTCGTTGTTGTTGTTGTTGTTGTTTTTTTTGTTGTTGTTTTTTGTGTTGTTGTTGTTGTTGTTGTTGTTGTTGTTGTTGTTGTTGTTGTTGTTGTTGTTGTTGTTGTTGTTGTTGTTGTTGTTGTTGTTGTTGTTGTTGGTTGTTGTTGTT
>CACRXK020001766.1:0-49682 GCA_902702795.2 Paramuricea clavata
AAAGAATATTTAAATAAAACAACTGAAATTGCCTAAATAACCTTCAAAGCACAATAAATCACTACAAACATAAATCGTATACACATAATACACCCCCCGGAAAGTTAACTCTATGACTGATTGACTGACTGATGTGAATTTTCCCAGTCATCACAATAGTGCACAGTTTCAAAGAAACTCTGCACTAAAAAGTGATTAAAGTTAATTATAATTAAGTGGAAACGTCATCCAATAAGAAGCGCGTATTTGAGAGTTAATCACTATTTAACTACAAAATAGTGATTAAAAAAGTGATTAAGAGTTTTATACAACCGGCCCCTGTATTTAAAAACTTTGTAGAAAAAGAACAAATTATCTTTGACTACAGTTTAGATGGCTCTGAATCCGAAATGGCATTGTAAGTTGCAGCAATTATTGCCTCGTGAAGGTACAGCATATATACTTAACACACGTACATTACGAGTACACACGAATCACACAGCTATAGTTTATGACTAAAAAGTAATCAATATTTTACAACACAACAATACTAAACCTACCGCAATACGTTCCAAAAGGTTATACAATTATTACACAATGGAAACACAATGGAAAATGTCTGATCTCACAACATGTGTTAGCAATCTACATCATTTCTTCGAGATCTCATCCAACATCGCAGTAATTTCAGGAGAACAACTCAATATTTCAGGACGTTTAGGACTAGAGCACACAAGACAATGTGAATTTTGCATGTTGTTTACCACACCACAGGTCATACACTTCCACCAATGAGTGACTGGCTTGTATTTCTCTTGTTTAACTGTTGCCTCTCTTGCTACAATATCTTTGGGAGTTGGTATTGGCTTCTTGAACTTACGTGCAGAGGATGGCTTGATTTCATTTCGAGGTTTTATGGACTCTACTACTGGAAGATCTCCCGCCGTAAAATGCTTACCGCATACGAGGCACGACGTATTTTCCACACTATTCTCAACTTTACAACTAGTACAAATGCGCCAGAGACCAGCCTTCGGAGAGGTCACATCATGTGATGGTAGTTTGTGTGAGTCAAAGCCTTCAGCCAGAGGGTTCATACCATGATGTGATGCTACTTTGTGCGAGTCAAAGCCTTCAGCCAGAGGGGTCACACCATGATGTGATGGTAGTTTGTGCGAGTCAAAGCCTTCAGCCAGAGGGTTCATACCATGATGTGATGCTACTTTGTGTGAGTCAAAGCCTTCAGCCAGAGGGGTCACACCATGATGTGATGGTAGTTTGTGTGAGTCAAAGCCTTCAGCCAGAGGGTTCATACCATGATGTGATGGTAGTTTGTGTGAGTCAAAGCCTTCAGCCAGAGGGGTCACACCATGATGTGATGGTAGTTTGTGTGCGTTTGAGTCAAAACTTGCAGCCATAGCGTGTACATGACCTTCATGAGGGACACCACAGGAATCACGACATTGATCAAATATTTTCTTGAATTCAAACGAATGTTCAACAGATTGGAACTCAGCTGCAAGTTCACGCTCAACAACTTCAACATCGCTGTGATCTGCCAAGGTAAACCACACCCAGGAACGATCAGATCCTGCATTAGGCTTCAGATCCATCGAGGGAGTGATCTGATGAGCTACGCATATTCTGGCTTGATCTGACATAAATATGTGGTACTCGTTGTCATAGTGTAATATCTGTAGAGTGCCATATCCTCTCTCACGCCAATCATCTTGCTGCTCGTCAAAGAAGTAGACTTCAGCATCTCGACCAAAGAGCGCTTGTATATCACGATTGCTTTCTTCAAGATATTGCTTTGCCAAACGAGGAAGGTACTCTGTGTAGAACCGAGATATTGGAGATGATATTTGGCGTGTTTCTCTTGTATGAAGGGTCGCCAATAACTTCTTCCCATTTCCTTCGGATTTCTGAAATTCTCTTTCTGGTTTGTCCATCACATCTCCGTGACCTGCTACACTACTGCTGTAAAGCTCTGCCGTAATTGGTAAAACCGACTTTTCTTTCTTCAAAGTAACGTTCAGCATAGACGTACAAGTTGTATCACTATTTTCGTTTGCGGTTAATCTAAAAGCACCAAGCTTAGTCTCGTACACACTATACAAAAAGAGGTTAACAAATTCATCAGATTGATGTGCAGGTAGTGCAGTTCACGTGAAACGTATAGTGCAACCAAGAAGCCATAATTTTTTTCCAGATCCGAAGTATAAAACCATGGCCATTACCAGGCATATGCTATGCCAATAATTGCACTGGATACTGAAAATGTATATATATAGCCAATTTCAAGCCCGCTATCAAGACGAAAAATATTGACATTCTGTGTATGAACATAAGGAAGAACGTCTGATGTTTCGCGCAAAGGCCTTGAACAGAGAGTATTTAGCTTTGTTCGAAAGTAAGATCTCTTTGTACGAACTCTGCGTACTCATTTCACAAACAGAACAAGAGTCAAAAAAGAAATATCCAATGACGATGTTTCAAGCAAGAGCCCTTTGTGAGAGAGCATTCAAATTATTTGAAAGTATAACTGTAACTCGCTGTTTGAACTATGCAGATAAATCACATAGGAGGACTAGTCAAGAAACAGAAGACCAAGGAGGATCTAGTCAAGATACAGAAGACCTAGGAGGATCTAGTCAAGATACAGAAGACCTAGGAGGATCTAGTCAAGATACAGAAGACCTAGGAGGATCTAGTCAAGATACAGAAGACCGTCACCAAACTTCGCGACAGTGTTCTAATGACAGCGCTGTGAAAAGACGATGTTTTGGACGATACACGCTGGACAGTATCATAACAGCGGCGTTCATCTGGGTAAGGCCAAGCGTATTTATTTGTTAGTAAGAAATCCTCACCAATAGGGTTAAGAACATATCAAAAAGTATAAAAGGTCCGTGACAAAATTCCAGATAAATTTTTTTCTTAGAGACAAAATTCCAGATAATATTTTCTTAGACATTCCAGTAATGAGATATACATTTATTTATACGAAGTACGAGAAAGTTCAATACTAATAATACTGTGAAGTAACCAGATATTACAATACTAAGTTGTCAAAAGAAAAATAGCTAGGTATTAGAAAACTGATATAAGTTTATCAAAAGAAAGATAACTATAAATAATGAAACTACTATAAGTTTGTGAAAATTTTCAACTACCTTTGTTTCTCGTCGGCATTATCATCATCTTTTCTTTGGATGTTTTTCAACTCTTCTTTACACATGTCAAACTTGTCTTTAAATTCTTGTGCAATTTCGGCATTCTTAAATCGAACTGCAAGTTGTTCAGCTTTCGGTTCTCCATCAGATATGTCAGCGTTAGTGTGCCACACCCATGAACGATCTGAACCTGCGTTTGCTTTAAGTTCCATATCAGCAGTCAAGAAATGATTAGCACAAACTTTGAAAATTTGATCTCGTCTCATTAACACTCGAACTTGTCCAGTTATTTTATGTTTGAGAAGTTTTAAATTCCCCACACCTCGTTCTTTCCATTGAGCAGTATCTTTATCATAACGATATAATTTCGTACGTTGTGTGTAAATGTTGATTTCATTCTCTTCACCACTCGACTGTTCAATCTTCTCAAGTTGGACAATTGGTTTGAAATCAATACTGCTGACCTCACGTTCTGGATCGTCGTCCTCTTGAGTATTTTCTTGAACAAACAACTGTGAACCAGCTCCAGTAAATTCCTTATTTGGAGATGACTTGAATCCAGCGGTTTTACCAGCTAGCGCACTGAATGATAATGATGAGATGTCTTGCGAGCCAAACACGAAGGAATGTGCATAAGTGGTTGTGGAAGAACTGTCTTGTAGTGTTAGGATGCTGTCGTCTGGCACATCTGATGGACTAAAATCAAATGTTTACGTATCTTTAGTAAAAATACACAGCAAGACAATAGAGATAGAGCACTTGGGATTTGAGTACGAGTACAAAATTCTTCATTTCCTGGTTACCAACGCCATAAACCGTTCTATGCCATACTTTACTATCGTTACTGCCTGCTTGCTAGTGATGACAACTGAAAAATATGGCGAGACAGCCAAGTACACAACACGCACAAGTTGTAACATGCCTGCAGCACTTGTAGCCATGCTGTTCCAACAACTTGTCAACAGGATGTGTTCGCACTGCTTGTTGACAAGTTGTCAGCGGCTTGTTGAGCTCAACAGCTCCTTGTCAACAAGCTGGGAGTGACAACCTTGTAGCAACTTGATAAAATAACAACATTGTTACAACTTGTTGACAAGTTTGTTACAAGCCTGTAATGCCTGTTGTGAACGATTTTTACGTGTGCATTCACAGTCAAATTTAAAGCTGTCTAATAAAAAGTGCGAGGTACGGTTTCAACAAATAATGGTTTGAAATGGCGGCTAAAATACTTGACGTGTTAGAATCAGAAGAAATGGAATAAACCTGGAGTAACTGCCTAAACCGCGCATACCTCCTCTGGTCCAAAATAACGTTTTGTTTTCGCGTAAAAAACATTCAAGAATGCGACTACATTATTTCCTAATGTTGTGAAATCGACATCAGAGAGATTCAGATTTGACTTCTACTACTGCTGCCATTTAAAGAGATCATTAACCAATCAGATGCTGACTCGTCCCCAGTCGTCTCTGTGTTTCAAGCGCGGGCGGAAGCAGGAAAGGTAGCAAGGGCATCTTTTCTGCTTCCACCGCCATCTTTCCTGCTTCCGCCCGCGCTTAAGCGCTTGAAACAGAGTATTCCGCCCGCGCTTTAAACAGAGTAACACAGAAACGACTGGGGACGAGTCAGAATCAGATCCGTTATATCCAATTAACCAATCAGATGCGTTTGATATATCCAATTAACCAATCAGTAGTGGTAGAGGAAATCAAATCTGAACCTCTCAAAAGTGGGAATGGGGGGATATGATTGTTTCCACGAGAAATTGTGTTGAGATCAGATTATGTTTGCGGTGTTACTCTGAGTGCGCATCCACACCGGGCAAGCTGAAAAGTTTGCCTTGAGCACGGTGGGAATGTCGAAGATATTGCAGTCGTTGAATGGGACACATGGCATGGCGAAATTAATAAAGAGACTGGGACCGCATGTTAGAAAGGTAATATAGGGAACCAATGGAAGTAGCATCTCAAAATTAGTAAGTAGGTAACGTTTGATCACATCTATTTAAATATGGTACGCAGAGCAAGCTTTCAAAAATTTCAAAGATTACTTCCCAATTTCGAACGCTTATTTTCATAATGTACATTTACTTAAATGTAGTTGACTTTATAATGGCTAAACTACAAACCTTTCATCGACAACATTGAGTTTATATCTTGGTTGGCTGGCAGATTCTGCTCCTTCAGGATAACTTTCTGGTGGTGTGATGAAGTCTTGCGACTGAACACTTGACTCATCATCGCTGTATCCTCGATCTTCTTCTTTATCTTGGAAGGATTCTGAGACATTTCCTGCACCCTTCTCCTTGGATTTTTCTTGTATATCACCTTCGACCAACTTAACATTAGCCGCCTCCTCAGAACAATAAAATGTTTGTGGCAATTCATAAAGTTGTGCTTGCTCCTTCTGTTTTGGGGATGGAACTTTCTCGAAGACAATTACAACTTCATCTACATCATTGCTTGGCTTTTCTTCAACACTTGTTGATTCACTTGCTTTTATTTCATTTTTGTCTTGACATTCAATAAATTTATCACGAAACATCAGAGCATCTTCACGATGTTTAAATCGAACAGCGAGAAGTTCGTTCTTTGCCACACCATCAGAAAAGTCTGCGTCCACTGACCACACCCATGATCGATCTGATCCTTCATTCTCCTTCAGTTCCATACCAGCTGTTATATAATGATTGGCACAAAGTTTGTGAATCTGCTCTCTTCTCATTACTACTCGACATCGCTTTGTTTCATTATGAAGTAAAATTTTGATATCCCCAACACCACGTTCCTTCCATTGTTTTGTATCCGAGTCATATCGATATAATTTAGCACGATGAGTGTAAACAACAGTTTCATCTTCCTCTCCAGTTTTCTGTTCAACAATGTCAGGTAATGAAACAATAGGTTTGAAATCAGCTCCTTCAACTTCTCTTTCGGGGTCATCTTCATCATTTGAACTAAATAGCTGTCCACCACCACCTAGAAATCCTTTCCACGTTCCCTCGCTTGTCGTTGGAAAACCTGATGTTTGTTCAGCCAGTTCAGCAAATGACAGTGTGGACGTTTCCTTCGACCCAAACTGGAATATTGGAGTGTTTTCTTCATTTTCTAGAGAGCTGTCGTCTTTTTCCGGAACGCTGAAAAAAATATTTTCGATGTAAACAAAGACTGGACTATAATTGAGATGGCATAATATTATCCTTTGCAATCGACGGTACAATTGTTTACATTCAATTGGAGCCGGTACAGAGGAAAGTCCCCAAAACAAGCACGTGTTTTATTGTAATCATCTTTCGTGGAAGGTAAACACGAACATGGGAGGTTCACATTAAACCTACAGAGAGCAGCTAAGAAAAATGCATGAAAATATTGGTTCTGATTTGAACCTGCGGTTCGCAGTTCTGGTGTAGCATTTGAGCATAGCACTACGTAATTCGTTGCTGTAGAGTTACCGTAACTGCCATGCACAATCAACAAAACCGTAACATTTCAGTCGCTATAAAACTTTTGTACAGTATTCAGTAACTTAGTCTTTGTTTGTTTTCCAACATCAATTATTCAGGAGTCGCCAGTATTCCTGCTCCTGGACGGTTTTTGCTATCTCTGCACCAGCACAGCAGCAAGTTGTAAAAAAAGCTTACCTTCCAGAAATAACATGATAATTTTGTTGACAATTCTATGATAATTTTTTTTTTCGGTTTCAAACAGGGTCTCGGGAAGTATGTCTTGTTCGATTATAGGGATGCACCTGAACTTGGTTCTGATCGGAACTTTTAACTGGGCATAGTTGGAACCGGATAACTCAGTTTTATTTGGAAAAAAGGATAACAGATTTACTTCTCGAGAACACTGATGAAATATTTGTTACATACATAAAAGGGCTAATAAAGATGCTAGTATGTCAAGACTTAAAGTTTGTTCGTTCACTGCAACCAGGTATATCAATCATGTTTCGCTCGCTACTCTGGTTTAAATAAATGATTACAAAGCCCAGTCGAATTGTAATCAAGACCCAATGTTTCGACACTCCAGTCTAGTGTCTTCATCAGGGGTGATCTAAAGATGCAATCGTGGCTTCTTAAATACCCAAGGGATGACGTCACCTGCCAATGAGATGCATATATTCCTCTGGCAAATAGGCACCGTCATCCCTATTCAAAGCATGATTACTCATATTTATATGCCACGCTTCTAGGCAAAGTATTTGACTATAGCGATTGTTTGTGGTAATTACTTTAGAGTTTTCCCACGCAACCTCGTGTTTGGTGTAACATACATGTTCGGCTAAAGCTGATTTTCCCTTGTCTAAAGTTGAAACGGCAAGACTTCATAAAATTTAATCTTTAAATACAGGGTGCGTTCCATTAACAATTATATGCCTCTACCAATCCAGCAGGAGACGTTTAACAAGTGACCAACCGGATTCCCTTCTGACTAAATCCGCTTTTGGTCGAAATTTAAATTTGGTTGAGGTGCACACCCATATTCGATCAAATATGATTTTGTAGCTCGGAAAAACGACAGAAATAATAGTTCTACCTTTCTTGTGATTGTGTAGTAACGTCCACGGCATCATCTTCATCACTGCTCGTTTCAACTTCGTCTCCTAAATCTTGTTCAAAACAATAAAATGTTTCTGGCAATTCATAAAGTTGTGCTCGCTCTTTTTGTTCTGGGGATGGAACTTTCTCAAAGATAATTACAACTTCGTCAACATCATCACTTAGTTTTTCTTCAACACTTGTTGATTCATTTGCTTTTATTTCATTCTTCTCTTGACATCCAATAAATTTATCACGAAACATCACAGCATCTTCACGATGTTTAAATCGAACAGCGAGAAGTTCGTTCTTTTGGCCACCATCTGCAAAATCTGCGTCCACTGACCACACCCATGATCGATCTGATCCTTCATTCTCCTTCAGTTCCATACCAGCTGTTATATAATGATTGGCACAGAGTTTGTGAATCTGCTCTCTTCTCATCACTACTCGACATCGCTTTGTTTCATTATGAAGTAAAATTTTGATATCCCCAACACCACGTTCCTTCCATTGTTTTGTATCGAAGTCATATCGAAATAATTTAGCACGATGAGTGTAAACAACAGTTTCATCTTCCTCTCCAGTTTTCTGTTCAGCAATGTCAGGTAATGAAACAATAGGTTTGAAATCAGTTCCTTCAACTTCTCTTTCAGGGTCATCTTCATCATTTGAACTGAATAGCTGTCCACCACCACCTAGAAATCCTTTCCACGTTCCCTCGCGTGTCGTTGGAAAACCTGATGTTTGTTGAGCCAGCTCAGAAAATGACAGTGTGGACGTTTCCTTCGATCCAAACTGGAATATTGGAGTGGTTTCTTCATTTTCTGGAGAGCTGTCATCTTTTTCCGGAACGCTGAAAACGGCCAAATTCAATGTGAGCATTTACTGAGTAAGTACTATACATACTGCCTTTTTGCAATGAACTATGAAGTGTAAAATGTTTCATTTAGTAACGTTTATTGTCGTAAACTGGAAATTTTTACTGATCCACGTTTTGACCAGCCTATATTCTTTTGCTGGAAATTCTTTTCAAGTGAAATCGCAAAATAAAAGGGGCTGTTCAGACTATCTGATGAACATCATTAATTTGTACAAGTTTTTTAAAACAACATTCTAAAGAATTCAACTCATGAAATACATTACTTCAAAATTACCTTTCTTGTGATTGTGTAGTAACGTCCACGGCATCATCTTCATCACTGCTCGTTTCAACTTCGTCTCCTGAATCTTGTTCAAAACAATAAAATGTTTCTGGCAATTTATAAAGTTGTGCTTGCTCCTTCTGTTCCGGGGATGGAACTTTCTCGAAGACAATTACAACTTCATCAACTTCATTGCTTGGTCTTTCTTCAATACTTGTTGATTCACTTGCTTTTATTTCCTTCTTCTTTTGACATTCAATAAATTTATCACGAAACATCACAGCATCTTCGCGATGTTTAAATCGAACAGCGAGAAGTTCGTTCTTTGCAACACCATCAGAAAAGTCTGCGTCCACTGACCACACCCATGATCGATCTGATCCTTCATTCTCCTTCAGTTCCATACCAGCTGTCATATAATGATTGGCACAAAGTTTGTGAATCTGCGCTCTTCTCATCACCACTCGACATCGCTTTGTTTCATTATGAAGTAAAATTTTGATATCCCCAACACCACGTTCCTTCCATTGTTTTGTATCCAAGTCATATCGATATAATTTAGCACGATGAGTGTAAACAACAGTTTCATCTTCCTCTCCAGTTTTCTGTTCAACAATGTCAGGTAATGAAACAATAGGTTTGAAATCAGTTCCTTCAACTTCTCTTTCAGGGTCATCTTCATCATTTGAACTAAATAGCTGTCCACCACCACCTACAAATCCTTTATTCTCGTTAGGTTGACTGGTGAAACCACATGACTGGTTAGCAAGAGAAGCAAATGATAGTGTTGAAATATCGCCGGAACCAAACGTAAAAACAGGACCACCACCGTCCACAACAGAACTTGATTCTGCATCACCTTCAGGTTCTTCATTCTCGACTGCACGTTCTGTTTTACCAATATTTTTGTCTTCTGTGTCAGGAAAGAGCTCTTTCACGATTTCAGTTTTATCTGCATCTTTATTTGTGTCTGGAGGGTTAACTTTCTCTTCTTTCAGCCCAGTGTATATGGCTTTACCAGCAACGATAGAATGGAAGTTGAAGTTTACTCTCATAACAGGTTCAGTACTCGGACTGGGTTGGTCGATATTGCTAAGAATTTCTCTTGAGAATGATTTCGCTGAAGAACTGGAAGTTCTTGTTTTACGTTGGCTACTTGAAGATCCTTTGGCTTGTTCTGGTGGTGAATCTTTTGATGGTGTCTTTGAAGAGCTGCTGAGAGGTAAAGACTTTAGTCCTGCAACTAGTTGTTTCCTGTCACTAGTCTGCTCGTCGTCCAAGGTACTGGATGTTTCACCAGGAGACTGTGACGCTTCACGTTGTTCCTCTTCATTATCTCCTACATTCCTCGGAGTTCCCTTATTATCCAATGTATCGTCCGTAGTACTGTCAACGTTTCCAGGAGAAGCACTTTTGTCTTCTTGTGTCTTCAGAATTGTATCTAAGGCGTCATTGCTGACAGTTGCATCCACGCTAAAGTTGTGCTCCTTTACGTCTTCATTTCTTCCTCCACTCGCAGTAGAACTCGCAAGCTCTTCTTTACACATGTCAAACTTGTCTTTAAATTCTTGTGCAATTTCGGCATTCTTAAATCGAACTGCAAGTTGTTCAGCTTTCGGTTCTCCATCAGATATGTCAGCATTAGTGTGCCACACCCATGAACGATCTGAACCTGCGTTTGCTTTAAGTTCCATATCAGCAGTCAAGAAATGATTAGCACAAACTTTGAAAATTTGATCTCGTCTCATTAACACTCGAACTTGTCCAGTTATTTTATGTTTGAGAAGTTTTAAATTCCCCACACCTCGTTCTTTCCATTGAGCAGTATCTTTATCATAACGATATAATTTCGTACGTTGTGTGTAAATGTTGATTTCATTCTCTTCACCACTCGACTGTTCAATCTTCTCAAGTTGGACAATTGGTTTGAAATCAATACCGCTGACCTCACGTTCTGGATCGTCGTCCTCTTGATTATTGTCTTGAACAAACAACTGTGAACCAGCCCCGGTAAAGTCCTTATTTGGAGATGACTTACTAAATGCAGGGCTCGAGCCCAGGCTACTGGCAAGAGCGTTGAAAGAGAGAGATGTAATGCCAGCCGAGCCAAAGACAAAGGATTGCGGTGCAGGTTTGGCAGGGACAACTGATAATCTATAAATTAATTACAAACAAATTATTAAATACAACATCTATAAATCACAAACATTCCAACTAAGAAAGACTTCTTTTTAACACAAGTGTTCGTTCACATATTCTCTGTTCATTTTACATGAAATTATACAAATTTCCTAGTTTGTCATTGCATATCAAAATTATCTAAAATAATATGAAGTATCGTCTCCTTGGACTAGTAATGAACAATTCATTCCCTATTTTTCCTGTAATATTACAATTTCGGATTGGGAGCAAACACTTATTGGTACGTTTCAACACGGCGATTTGTCTTGCCGATGTGGATGAAAAATAAACGTCCCGACAAGTCGCAGTTTGTAAACATACCTTAATAAAGAAAGTTATGCAAAAGATAATTGTGTCTTACGTTTCCTGGATATCTTGCTTTTCCCCAGGAACGTCTTCATTCTGGTTTTCGTAAGCGTAAAAGTTTGGAGGTAACAGGAACTTTGCAGCTCGAGCACGTTGTTCTTCTGTCACAGAAACTTCATAAACCACAATCACTTCGTCGTCCAAAACACCCTCGTTCAGTAATCTCACTTTATTATCTAAACATTCCTCAAAAGCGCGCTTAAAAGCTAAGGCAGTGTCCTTATCTCCAAATTTAACAGCAAATAACTGTTCCTTCGCCTCGTTGTCAGCAAAATCACCCTGGACATGCCACAGCCAAGATTTATTAGATGAACCTTGCGGTTGGAGTTTCATATCTTTAGATATAAAATGATTAGCACATAAGATATGGACTTGATCACGTCTCATGATTATACGACCGCGTTTCCCAGTTGGATCATACAAGATTTTCATCTCTCCTACACCTCGTTCTTTCCAAGTACTCTGAGTAAAGCGGTATAGTTTAGCATGACTGCTGAATAATGTTGTCTCACCTTCTTCTCCAGTCTTTACATCTACTCGACTCGGCAACGAAACAATTGGTTTGAATGCAACACCTTCATCCTCTGCCTCGGGGTTGTCCTTGTTCAGATCTTTATTACTTGCTGATGTCATTGTTGGTTCTTTGGGAATATCCAAATGAAAAGTAAAAGCTCCTTGGGATAAAAGATTTGCGGCATCTCCAAGTTTAGGAAGGTCCTTGGAATCAACTTCTCCTTTCTTGGTCACAATGGACTTGTCTATTGGTTTTTTTGTTTCTAAATGCACGCCGTCTCCGCTAGTATCGTCACCACTGTTACTAAAGTGAAACCCAGGCTGATTTGTTTGGACATCACCGAAGTTAAACCCAGATTGGTCACTTGCTATAGATCCAAAGGTGAATCCTTTATTGGCATTGCCCAAGTCGCCAAAGCTGAAGACAGGTTTGCTACTTTCTCCCTTTGAATCGCCAAATATGGGGCCAGATTTTCCAGTCTCTTCGGTTTGTGGTGTAGAACCGAAATTAAATCCTGAGCTACCGGCTTTCTCGTTTGTTGGGGCACTAAAGTTAAATCCAAATGCCTGGCTGTCTTTTGGATCATTTTCAAACATAAACCCTCCACTTAACGGCTTTCCAAATGTGAACCCTGCACTCGGTGTAGATTCTGTTGTAGCTGAATGACTAAACCCTCCCCGATTAGGAAATGATTGACCAAATATGTTAGAATCAAGAGATTGTTTTGTTTGGCCAGGTTTAGGAGTCTGGCAAGCCGCACAGCTATGGCTTTGTTTATTATTTCTTACCATACAAACGTCACAGTCCCACGAACCTTCAGGTGCTTGAAACTTCTGTTTCAGATCATCATTACCTGGGTAAGATGAGTTGTCTTGAAATGTAGAACCAGTACTGTCCGCTTCTTTTCCAGATGAAGAATCTCCGGATAAGCCGGCGCTAGGCTTTGACGCTTCACACGCCACACATCTCACTACGTCTGCAGTATTTTGTATCAGACATGTTTCACACTCCCATGAACCCACTGGATGTTTTAAAATCAACTGTAGGTCCTTTTCAGACAGACTAGTTGATCCTGGTGTAGGTAATTTTAGAAAGCTATCTTCTCTGCTTGCTTCATGAGAATTGATGGAGTATTCTTCAGACGCTTCAGAATCAGAATCCGACTCCGTCGTTTCTTCACTGTCGGTATCACCGTCATCAAAAGAGGTAGTTCTACGTTGTCCAATATTTGCTGAATCAGTAGATAAGCTTGGTGGCTCTTTGTCCGAATCTTTATTTGTTGTGTTGGGATCAAAGGTCGTTTTGTTCGAGTCTTTGCTTGCATCGCTAGGGCCAAAACTGAAACCAGTTTCTTTAGTTGAATCTTTGTTTGCACCACTGGGATTAAAACTAAAGTTAGGTCCTTTACCTAAATTTCCATCTTTAGGACCAAAAGTGAAACCAGTTCCACTACTTTGATCTTTATTTGGGCCAAAAGTGAAGCCAGTTCCACTATTCTGATCTTCGGTTTTATCTGCAGGAGCAAAAGTAAAGCCAGTTCCTGCACTTGAAAGTTTACTTGTATCACTAGGGCCAAAACTAAAGCCACTTCCTTCCGTTGGCTCCCGAGGACAAAAACTAAAGCCAAATGGTGTATCAGTGTTAGGCGCAGTATGGCTAACTGCAGGTTGTGTTCCAGATTTAGGACTCTGACATGCGACACAAGCACTCGACTCTGGAACATTACGAACCAAACATGTGTCACATTCCCATGATCCTTCAGCAGGTTGAAATGCTAACTTAAGATTGTTGGTAACTGCTGGAGCTTTAGTTACATCACTACCACCAAAGCTAAAACCAGTTTCTTTGACTGAATCTTTACTACCATCACCCGAACCAAAATTAAAACCAGTTCCTGCACTAGGAGCTTTGCTTGTATCACCAGCACCAAAACTAAAGCCAGAAGTCGTACCAGTGTTGAAATTAAACCCAGGATTGGTGACTGTAGGTTGTGTTCCAGATCTGGTAGTCTGACATGCTACACAAACATTCGATTCAGGCGTATTTCGAACTAGACACGTGTCACATTCCCATGATCCTTCAGCAGGTTGAAATGCTAACTTTAGATCGTTTCCGGGTAAACTAGGTTGAGTAAGCAAGTCTTTCAAAGACGTCTCTTTGACGGGGGTAACTGTGGGACCAAATTTATTATTTTCATTGTTTGTATCTTGAGATGTTGGAGGAATCTGGAAAGGTAGTGCATTTGAAGTGCTTCTTTGACTAGCATCGTTGTCTGATTTTGGAAATGCAAATGGAGGTTTGTAAGCTTTCTGTTCACCAAAGGTTGATTCATTGAGCAAAGTTTTGCCACTCCCAAACAAAAATCCCGAATTAGGACTAGACTGTGAAGTGTCGCTCTCTGGAGCTTTATCTTTTGGTGCTTGTAATCCAAAGGAGAAATTTGGTGAACCAAACGTAAATCCTGAATTGAAAGCAGGCTTTTCACTATCGTTTGCCTGTGAGGTGGTCGTTGCTTTACCTCCTGATGCTGGTGATCCGAAGGAGAAACTCGAAGGTGGGACAAACGAAAACGTAGGTTGTCGAGTTTGTTTTGAGAAGCCAGGTTTAGGTGTTTGACATGCAACACATTGCGTAGTCTGTGGAGAATTTTGAACCAAACATGTGTCACATGGCCAGGAACCAGCGGGAGGTTGGAACTGAAGCTTAAGATCGTTATTAAATTGTGGTCCAGTGGATTGAGAGCTCGGTGCTACAGACATGGTAGTAGACGTGTCTTGATCAGCATCCGGGTCACTAGCTTTAGATGTAGGAGATATAGACTGAAGTTCTTCAAACACTTTCTTAAATTCAGACGCAGTTTTTTCTAGTTTAAACTTGACAGCCAGTTGTTCAGCTTTAGGTTCGCCATCTGACACATCAGCATGTGTATACCATAACCATGAACGGTTAGATGTCGTATTTGCTTTTAACTTCATACTTGGGTGTACAAAATGATTAGCACAAAGTTTGTGTACTTGTTCTCGCCTCATGACCACGCGAGATCTGCCAGAAGAAGGATCGTACAACAGTTTGATTTCACCCAAACCTCGTTCCTTCCATTCTTTGCTCGCTGGATCAAATCTGAATAGTTTAGCTCTTTCACTGAACCTGGTCAGCTCGCCTTCCTCACCAGTGGTTTGATTCTTTACAAGCGGAAGTGATACGATTGGTTTAAAATCAATATTTGCCTCGTTTTCAATATCATTTTCTTCCTCTCTTTCGTTGTCTGGGACTGAGAAGATCGGTTTTCCAAAACCAGTAAAACCCGTTCCGCTTGTGCCAGGCGATGTAAACGCATTGTTTGACACCAAATCCTGGAAAGATAAACTGCTTTTCTCCGAAGTGCCACGAAAGATAACCCCATTCGTAGATCCGTTTTCATCTTCATTCTTAGAGACCGCATTCGGAGTAGATGAAATCTGTTCATTTCCAAGAGAAACCGAAGCCTCTGGCTTGTTTCCAAAGGAGAAAGAAAATGCGTTTTGTGGATGTAAGGACGAGGATAAACCGTTAGATTGAAAAGCAGCTGAAGCTAATGGTTGCTCAGAGCCAAGATGAGGTGCTTGAAAAGGAAGTGGTTCTTTACTGTTATCTTTGTACGACTGAAAATAAGGCATGTTAGGACTTGCAGGAAACATGTGAGGTTGATTCCAGAAATTTGCCGCATCAGCTACACCACTACTCTTCGGGCTTGTCCCAGCTATGGTGGCAGAAGGAAAAGGTGTTTCCGCCGAAGACGTTGTTGATTGCCCACTATCTGCAAACGGTTGCAAACCAGACTTCGTAAACATCACTGCCCCAGCTGGTTTATTTGGAGTAGAAGATAAATATGGCAGGTTTGAAGATAACATTGGCACCTGCATGTGATCTGGAGTGGGTTTTGTCGCCAGAGGATTAGCTGCAAATGGAGAGACTGCTGGTGACTCTGGCACAAAGGATGCTTTCTTTTGTTGTAGTTCTTCAAATGTTGCTTTAAATTTCTCTGCAATTTCTTTTGTTTGAAATTTGGCTGCAAACTGCTCAGGTTTAGTTTCATCGTCAGATATATCTGCCAGGGTGGTCCAAACCCAAGATCTATCTGAACCTTTACCAGCTTTCAATGTCATGTCTTGAGTAAGAAAATGATTGGCACAAATCTTTAGAACTTTTTCACGCCGCATGAGGATCCTTGCTTGACCAGTAGTGTTGTTCCATAACAATTTGAGATTTCCTAAACCTCGTTCCTTCCATTCCCCATCTTGGAAACGAAATAGTTTTGCTCTTTCTTCAAAGATAACCGTTTCATCCTCCTCACCAGATCTGAATTCAACTTGACTTGGTAGTTGTACAACTGGTTCAAAATATATATCTTCACCATCCGTTTCTTCCTCACTCTCATCCTCCTGCTCTCCGTCCAGGACAGTCTGGATTCTATCCGGAGTATTGCTGTTACTAAGACCCGAGAAAAACGAAGGATCATTATATCTATCTGTAGGAACTACGATGTTATTTATAAATGTCCCTTGACGAGTAAACTTCTCTCCCGTCTCAAGATGAACTGCGGGTGATTCATCAAGTGGACTTGGTGTTCTTTCAGAAGGGCAAGAAAATGATACTGAACTCGTGTCTCCGACTTCTTTGTATCTTGCAAGTTTACCCTGAAAAGTAAACAGAAAAATTAGACTTGTGCCTTATCTTTTACTGTATGTACAGCATAATAATATGTAGTACGAGGCTCGCTAAAACGTCTTTCAAGTTGATCAGACAAAATATCCGACAGTTTTGTTAATCCGTCTGGCATTTTGTCAAATTAACGGGACAAAATGTGCGACTAAAGGAATACCAAATGGTTTTCCGCGTCATCCATGCACGCAGGATATTGCGAGACTATCGGAAAGCGTAAAACAACACGAGTCGCATAATTGTTTTATAAAATAACGGCTACAGTGAAACAACGGTCAACTTTATTAAAACGTTCACTTTATTTAAACGTTATTTAAATGGTTAACTTTATTAACACTTTTGTTAACATGTCTCTCTTTTAAAATACTGTTAACTTCACATGTTAAAATGTTGTTTCTGTCCGATATTTTTCATTTTCAATTTGACAAAATTAGAAAAACCTAACCTGGGCGATGCATGCACATCGAGAAAAACACATGCAAAACGACGTCATAATATATAAAATCAAACTAATAACTAGAAATTTAGAGATTAACTCGATAAAAATATGTCTTTGCCATTGTAAGTCGTTTCATTTATGAATATTTTTGTAAACCAGTATCCAGAGGTTCATATTAGAGAGGTTCAGATTTGACTGATTGGTTGATCGGATATATCAAACGCATTTGATTGGTTAATCGGATATATCAAACGCATCTGATTGGTTAATCGGATATATCAAACGCATCTGATTGGTTAATGGTCGCTTAACTGTAGCAGTGGTGGAAGTCAAACCTCTATATCATTTTTTACTTTCACTACCGGTACCATTAACAAATCAGACGCCTTTAATTTACCCGATTAACCAATCAAGTACGCGGTATAAAGCCTGTGAGAGGTAGCGGTAGTGGAACCTCTCTTGTCTTCGATATCCGACTGTTAAATCGAGCTTTGGTACTAGCTGTGAACGTTTACTCCTGGGTGCCAGTTATACCCCATCAATTTATCAATACCATCGCTTTCTTAATTAGTTGGATAAACAACACTCTGCACCTTCACGTGAACTAACCTGCAACTCTTGTACTTGTCTAGATAGTCTCAGTACTTGTTCATCCCGAATGGAAACCTGTTCACGAAGGAAGCCATTATCCAAAGTCACTTCACTTACAGTCGCCAGCAGTTCTCGTGTATCATTTTCCTGAATTGAGAGGAGCATAATGGTTTTAAACCTGGGCTGTAGGACGGCAATAATTAGTTTGAACCAAATATTTCGAGTTTGATGTTTCAATCCAGCGGTGCACAACAATAGCTTGAAATCGAGGTGGGCAATGCAATCCAATGAAAATTAGTAGTTTTCAATGCCAGCGAACAAACTGGGGAAGCGTCTGTTGAAGTATATTACATGAAGCACACGTAATTACGTTTCTTTCATTGATTAACAATTAAATTCAGGGTGAAAATCCTTTTCATCTGAGATGTTTCCACAAAAAAGAAAATTGTATTTAAATAAAAGTCTTTGGACCATATACACGCAATTTGTTTGTTAGTAAAGGCATGGTCGCTGTATGCAGGTATATGTGCAGTGTATAACACAAAATGAAACGGATGTGATGTAGCCGTGGGCCTATTAACATTGAAACTGTCAACAAAGTGTTTTGGCTTAGTATACTGTAAGTTTTGATACCCTTATAAGCTCTCCAAAAGACAATATACACCCTACCTTTAAAGGCATTGTTTCTCCTGACTCCGTAATATCTGAGCAAACAGGACTTTTTAGTGCGTCAAAATCAAGTTGATGAAAATCAATACTCTTCCCTGAAAAGAAGGGATTCAATACAAAATAAGCATCCAGTAAATGTCGCTTTCAACTTTATTTAAATAATAAAAATATCTTAAGTAGAAATTTCCCACATAAATAATGTTACCTTGAAGCAACCATACAGTACCTGCCAACTAATCGTCTCAATTATGTTTGACATTATGCGCCAAACACGATGTAGCGAGTCACTTTAGATTTTAATGGTTGTCTTGAAGTTGGAAACCGAGTAAATTTATGCATTACAGTGTATTTTTTGGAGTAGAACAAATAATTTGCATTATTTCCAATTTTCTATTGATTTGTATTTTGGACAGTTTGATTACCCCATTTTTTCACTGCTAATTTTCAAGATGGTATTTTATAATGTGGTATACAAATTAAGAAGTGTATTAGTGATTCATACGAATTAAGAAAGAATGCGCATTACTGAATCAAACAGCATACACTGTAAGTTGAACTTACTCGGGTCAACATGGTAGAAAGATTTTCTCTCGTTCATTAAAGATTCTATCGCAGCAAGCTCTTCTTCAACGGCATCACGAACAACCTGGTAATTAGAGTTTATTTGTTTATTGAGTTTCTCACTTATTGGTGTAACGAAACGTCGGCTGATATGGATGCAACTACCTGAAAAATACAAGGAGAACTTCGACTTGCCCAATTGATAAGGGATCTGAAGTACCTACGATTTTAACGTCCTTATCGGAGAAGATGCGAAAGTCTAACCATTTACTGATGTGAATGTAAAGGTAGCTCGTTCTCCTCAATTATTTTAAGACCTTGAGTAGAGGTCCGACCAAGGATTGAACCCGGATCTCCCATCTCCAGCTTAAATGGCAAGGGTGGTGACCACAAGAAAGAAGCCTGGGTACGAGGTTGGCCACAACAAGAGCTGGTTGAGAATAGAGACGGTATAGCATGAAGCTTGACAAGACCCTAAGCTCATTTATCACATGGATCGACTAGACGAAATAACATCATAGACGAATCTAGGAGTAGGGCGCTGGGGGAGTGCGTACCTTTTACAATTCTAAGAAACCACTTGAAAAGCCCAACACTGATACACTGTTACTATAATTTAGCACAATACTTATAATAAGGCGTACAGTACAACGCTCATTGGTCTACACACACTAAAGCGTATCTTTCTGGTTACCGTGCTGTGTGTTTGGAAGTGGGGGGAGACTATCATAGTCAGTTTATTTTTTAAAAATGGCATCGAAAAAGTGTGGGGGAAATGGCTCGCCCTGCCCACCTAGGTCCCTGCTTTTAACGATCGAGACCTGTCGAAGACAAGTAACCCTCCATTCTCAGGTTGCTGGGACACCACCAAGACTACTTAATGCATGATAAACTACCTACACTGGATTCCAGATTTTAATTACTGAAAGTATACCTTGTCATACTCGAGTCTATCAAGACATAACAACAGTCTATCCTTGGTTTCATTCAAGTACTGTATGTACGATTCATATGCACGATCATCTACGTCAGCATTACGCGACTCCAGTCCTGCTAAATGTTTGAAAATCTAGACAAGAAAACGCAAATTTCAAATTCGTGAGCTCCATATGAATATCTGGAGTGAGAACTCGAGTCCAAAAATGAAGTCAAAGATGGAGATGTTGGACGTCAGTTTCAGTCCCTTTCTATTGTTTTTGTCTGCGCGGTCTGCAAGGAGTGTGCCGAAATTTCGTATTTTGACTTCGATTTAAAGACTAACACAATGGTTTAATGAACTGATAAGTTGATTAGCGATACGGCCCGTTAGAAAAAATGTCATGTGTCGAAATTGACGTTTACCACCATGTGTGGCACCGTTCGTTTTCTGTCTGAAAAATCTACCTAAATATACGACGTTATATACTTTGGTTTACACAGGAAATTTCTGTTTTGGATTTTGTTGGCAGGGTAATATTTTTCTAGGCCTGTTCAATTGAGTAATCTATATTATAATATAACAATATGCGTTGATTGGTCGAGAACAGGGCTTTATACTATAGAAGCGTCCTGGTCGAGAAACTTGTTGCTACAGTACAGCTGGACGGGAGGGAAATTTTTCGTCTCGTAGCTTTGATTTTAAACGTAAACAAAACAACTTTAACACGCGCTGTAATAAAAACAATGTGTAATAATATTGGTTCTGACAAGCAAATTAAGGAACCACAAAACAAAAAGCGAATTCTGAGTTTAAATAAAGGAGAACTAATTTATATTGACTATTTTATAGCAAAGGCCGGACAACCGATCGAGTGGACTTCATGCTGAGGTAATGTGAATTTGTACACAAATCTATAGAAGTTATATTATCCCACAGCCTTCGGGCTCGCTTTCCCACTGATTATTTCTCGTTCTCCCAAACTCCCACGCGTGTTTCTATACTGTAATTGTATACTGTATAACTGTATAGAAACACGGAAAATGTTTTCTATTTTTTAAACTGGCATTACCTGAGCTTCATTCCAGGCAGCATGTGACGATTCAACACGACTGAAAAGATTCAATGCATGTTCAAGATCTCCTCTCTCTACAGCTGCCTCGCCAAGAGTCATACACGCTTCACGGAAATATCTGTGAATATCGTGATCCTAGAATTCCAAGAAATATGTCATGTAAACATCCAATTAGTAAGTTACCACTAGTAACAATATTTTGAACACTCTAAATTTAAAGACACAAAACATTTACTTTTGAAATGGTATCAATAAATAAGCGTATAACATATCAAACAGACAAATACCTCTAAATGATTTAGGTTATGGGGAAACAGCGGATCTTTTGGACAGCCTGGGTTTTTGTTTCTAAAATAGAATTTAATAAAAATGTTAAGCAGGCAACCAAGATATACAAGCTTCCTAGAAACATACAGAAATTTAAAAGCACACAAAGTAATTGTAAAGCAGCATACCTCTTCATGTCTTCGAATAAACTCAAAGCAACATTCCAGTAATGCAGACTTCGTAACTGAAAACTCTATCAGTAAGAAAATAAATAGTTCAGAGCAACAAGCAGTGGGCAAGACACTTTATAAACTAACAAATTGTCAGAGAAAATTATTATTATTATTGTCAACTTTATTTCCAGAGGGTGTACAAACCACATAACAGTAAAAACAGATAAACCAGTGGCCCTCAAAAGCAACTCTACATTATATTAAGATACGGTAAATTATGAAACAAATCACAAAGGTATTTCATTATCCTGACCATTAAATAAAGCAACTGTGTAAATTAGATTCGATCGTTTCTTAACAGCGCAGTTACCTTCCAGTGGGTAGAATAATACCATTGTGAATAACCAGCAGCATCTTTTAGGAGAAGAGACTAAACAAAATATTTACCATATTAACTAAAACTATGTTAAACCGGCCGACAAAAAATAAAAGAGGTTAAACAAATACGAGTTACTAAAAACAATATAACTTGATAAAAGGTCATATTACACCTTTTTCACCAAAACATCATGATCATGACCAATGAAATGGCCTGCGCTAACATTGTGCTTGCAAAAACAGGGGAGTTATGCACGAGCCAATCACTCCTCTTTCACTGTTTAACTCCGACTGTACCACTAGTTGTGCAACTGAACCTCTAATACATTCTGGAGCGTTCATTCACAACCCTCAATTTCCCATCGTTATTTAGAGTTCTGTTTCTAAGTACAGTTCAAACAGCGCTAGAAATAACAGATCCCTAAGTCTGTGCGTTTTAACCTACTAGAAATACATGCATGCAACAACCCCTCGCTTTTATTTTCCAAACATTGATTCAACATGAAGTATTCCTAGTTAAGCCAACATTGATTCAACATGAAGTATTCCTATAATTAAGCCAACATTGATTCAACATGAAGTATTCCTAGCTATAATTAAGCCAACATTGATTCAACATGAAGTATTCCTATAATTAAGCCAACATTGAACGCGGGCTCGCGTCCTGTTACTAAAGTCGCGTCAGGATTATTTTTTAATTTTTTGCACAAAACGGCAAAAATAAATGAAATTTTAACTATAGGACTATCAATTTCTAAAATATGTATAGGAGCTATAGGTACGTCAGTGGTTTCAAAACTTTTCATAGTAGACGTTGCGTTGGGAAGAGTAGGAGTTGCAACCGAAAGCCGAACTTCGCAACTTGGGGGATCTGACGGCATGCTCAGGGACCACAGAGCCATTTTTGGATTAGGGGGGCTATAGCGAACGCCGAAGGCGTGAGTTTGTTAGGGGGGTCCTGGGGCATGCTCCCCCGGGAAATTTTGAAATCTGAGATCTCCCAGAGCCCCTGGAAATGCAATCAACTTCACTAGTTGCTGTAAAAAAGTTTCTTAATAAACGACTCTTAATTAATCTATTATTACCCGTCATTTGTTTAATCCAACCAGAAATAGATTGAATACTTGGCTATATAAGTTATAAATATATTGTGAACTGATCTGAAAGAGTTTAGTATTCTTATTTTATAAAAATCACATATGTATGGAAAATTCCCTGATATTGCTTGAATTTGCTTCCAGAAAATTTTGAACTTCTAGAATCTAGAAGATGCATTTTCCAGCATTTGTTTTTGAGACACAAAAAATCATATTTTAAATGTCTAAAACACTGTTAAATTTATGTTCTTATAATTAATGCCTATAACAACAACGTCCAATAACAATAGCGACTACATCTCCGCTGGCTTTCTTTGTCGTTTTTCCGCCATTTTGTTTTGTTCTTGGAGACGAGTGTGACATCTTATACATAAAGTACAACCTGTTAGAAACCGCTACCAAGAAAACCTCTGAGCCTGTCCTCAACACGCAAGAAACGCGTACGTATCAAAGCTTCTAATCCAGTAAGCTGTGACTGTGGCTATGTTTCGACGAAATTCCAGGGGAAATAACGCTTGTTTGCTCACAAAACATTTTGTAAACACTTAATTAGAATTTATAGTTACTTACAAAAGAGAAAGTAGCCGTCGCAAATGGAAGAGTTGCAGTCGGATGCGACGGGCGACGGCTTATTTTGAAACCATGCACTGTACGTTATTTTGTATTCTTTTGCATTTTAATGTAAAATTCAAGATGAAACTCTTCGTAAAACATTTTTAAATAAATGTTCGTTGAAATTAACAGCTTTTTGCCAATTGCCTTGCAACAGGGAAAAAATGACAAAATCATGCATTCTACCTTTTGACCAAAATTCGTAGCTAAATGAATGACAAGTTTTGGATGCATTCCTTGGTTCTTTAACGTACGTATTTGTTCTAATCCACGTTGAACTGTCATCTTGACTCTTCCAGAAGATGAAACACTAAAAACACAAGTAAAAATACCAGAACATTTCACATTGACATCATAGTACGCGACATTCATCAGGATCAATGTATAGGTTAACTCGCGTTCTTCAGGGGCGGGTTGTACGAAGGCTGAATAATGATTATTTCAAACTTCTAAAATTTGCTGTTGATAGAAGTTGAGTAATTTCGTATCGCCTAGCTACAAAGCTATACTGTGATTGCAAAATGGGCCAAACGGCAGGGCTGCATAATATAGCGGACCGCGGAACCATTGGTCCCAGAAAATTTTTGAGGTTGGCAGAAAAAAATGGAGGGTAAAACTTAAAAGTCTCAAAAGAAAAAAAAGTAAAGAGAAAGAAAGGAAAAACAGAAAGGAAGAAAATGAGAAAAAAAGACATAATTGAATAATAAGCTGTAGGTAGTGAACTAGTGATGTTTGCAACATGCAAGTAACACAAGTTACCAATATACCAGTACAGGCGGCACTCCAGCAGCCTGATATTAAGGTCAAAGACAGGCAGATAGCAGTCTAGCAGATATTAAGACGAAATCCTCTATGCGGTTGTTATAATTGATTTCATCTAGTGTATTAGCTACTTCTGAAAATACCACTCCAGTTATATATGAATACAACTCATTTAACAACTACAGTATGTGGATTAAAAAGTGTACGAGTGTGGTGATTTCTTACAATATAGTAAAAAATCTAAGCAATATGTTCCAATACACAACAGCCTTCTGCCCTTCTCATGAACTTTCATCCATTAATTAAGATGATATTCATAACAAATATATATATATTTCCTCAACTTGTTTATTATCCTATAACTTTTCATTAGTTTATTACCCTATAACTTTGCGGTGCAATTCGCTAAAATTTCCGTCATTGTAAAACCGCGTAGCAGAATAAAGCTGCTGGGAACGAGTCTTACCTTACAGTTCCAGTAAAGAGTGTGTAGACAGCGTTCCACCAGTCAGTTTGTGTTGGAATACAGAGAGATGGACACAGACATAACGGAAGAAGTTTGGGTTGATAATATTCATACACCACATCAAGATCTTCAAATATTCCATGAGCGCTGCATTTTATCACAGCATAAATAAACGCCTAGTGTAGAATAAGCATTTAGCATGAATACACTACTTCAATGTAGTATGTAAAACATGAGCAGCAGTGTTTTATCAGATATAAAGATACGAGGCGAAGCCGAGTATCTTTAGGTCTGATAAAACACGCACTGCGAATGTTTTAAATTGCTTCAAAAACGATCGATGTAGTAAGTTCGTTGACGAAGTAATTTTCAAAAAATACGTTGTGTAAGTCGAGAAAATCAAAGTTAAAGTTGATGTAAATCAAGGGAAATCTCTATCACATATAAAGATACGACACGCTTATGATCTTTCTTTGTGTTTTCCTCATGAATTATTAATGTGTTTTCCTCATGAATTATTAATGTTTTTTTGAAGTGTTTTCAAGTGAGGTCAATGTGACCATGTTGGCTCGTAACAAAGTTCCGACGTTTATCAGAGCGAATAATGTATGCAATTCGCTCGGGGCATTAATTCTAGTGTAACATGTTGCCGATGAACTGGCACGTGACTAATGACTTGTAATGAGCGCATTGATTGCCTCCCGAGGTACAAATAAACACACAAAAGATCTCAACAAGTGTTTTTTATACTGGACGACAACTCAACGGTCGATGACGACAGTACTCACACAGTCAGCTAAACCAAGCGACGTTTTTGTCAACACAGAACTCACCCGAAAATTGAAATATTAACACATTTTCGTGGCATTTTGCATCAGAGCGTTCGTGTAAGAAAGCAAAAAACTTTTAAAATCTTATTGTCGAAAACGTAGCACTCTCGATCCACTACGTTTCCTTAAGACTCATAATTCACTTTAGATAACGTTCTTTATTTAAATATAAACTATAAACTCACATCACCGTATATAAACGCTCACTAGAACTCGTGCTCACAAGACACTATATAAAAGTAACATGAAGTTTTCTACACTTATGTTCTCTCATATGTGTTGAAGACTACCACAAACTGACACAATTGCAAACACAATTTTTAATCCCCTCGGCGATGTTGACAAAAAAGTCGCTTGCTGAAGCTCCCTACCACAGAACAGAGACAAACAGAAGATCGACTTCTTCGTTTTCCTATGATTTTGGCGTAACCGCAATTCGTCATCAAAATGATGACGCCATAGTCCTAGTCAGTGCGCTTATGAGAGGCAGTCCCCCTGGTAATATTCAAAATGGTGAACGTCCAGGGGGGTGGGTGAATATTTGTATATTTCAAAAAACCGGGAAGACGTTCCATCAATCGAGGTATCGAGTCAACTGGGTACAACAAATATTCAAATCACGTGTGCGCAAAGAAATTTCAACATGTTAGTTTATTTTACCTCGACATCTCTGAGACAAACAAAATCAGCAACACATTGAGCAATATCATGGACGTCCATACGCAATCCTTCAAACAACTGACTCACCAAAATTTCAACTACACAAAAGTAAATTACAACAAATGATGATCGGTCGTGGAAACCACAGCAGTCTGTGCTCACGTGACGTCTCAAGGTTTCAATCACACAATCAACGTTAGGGTGGTTTAACGGATTACAGTGCGTCTACTGTAAGTGGGGCCACTAACGCCACTTAGATAACACTAACCAATCACATTGCAGAACAAAAATAGAAATCTAATCAAACTAAAGCTCGTTTCAAAGTTTTACTTGTATTTTTCAGGTACTTGAATCCCCCCTTATCAATCCGCAGTTTCTGGTGTTCTTTCTAACTAAATCAATCATTGGCAATGTATTCGATGAAAATTATATAAGCTCACGTACTTCCAGGTTCAGTCTCCTGACCGTGTTGATACCATTGAAGACCAATCCAAACTATCAGCTCAAGGTTTAATGGGTTTTCAGCAATGAATACTACAGGAAAAATATTGAAATGTCAGAGTTTGAATACTACCGGAAAAATTTTGAAATGTCAGAGTTTGAATAGTCGGTTTCTGTAGATAGCTAACCATGCAGTCTCGCCTGAAATAAAGCGTCCTACCACAGACTATTCTTGGTTTTGCCTATGATTCTGGCGTAACCATTGCAATGCTGACGCCATGGTCCTAGCCAGTGCGTTTATAAGAGACATTCACCCCCTGAAAATATTGAAAATGGCGAAAGTCCAGGGAGTGAATGCTTATTGAAAATGGCGTGGCAGCGGTTACACTTTTCTGGCTGAGTCAACCTTCTGTGTGTCTTTATTCTGTGGTCCTACCCTAACCTCGTGCTCATCTCGTGCACACGGGTGTCCACAGTTGATATATTCAAAGGCAACGAATAATAAATGAATTACCTTCATCGTATTTCATAAGTTGTTCAGGCATGAAAAATTCAGGTGTTAAAAACGACTCGTCTTCACTTAAGAACAACTAGAAAAGAAGAAAATTGTTACTTGTACCCTAGAAATCCTAAGCGTTCTTGTAATATATCAACTGACATACCTTGGAAAAATCGTTATTATGTCCATACAAAGTAGTCAAAATGTCTTCCTGACCCTACAATGTAAACACATTATATAAACTATTATTAACATAATGTGGTAATAAACAGTTCCTAAAACACTTGTTAAAAGATGTTTTGAAGTAAGTCAAATAAGACAAAACACAATCCGAAGATTAGCATCTTGAAACTCAAGATACGAGTCGAAATAAGACGAGAACGAGTTTGTGATATTTCGATATTATTTTAATTAAAGTCATCATCAGACTAACTAAATTTACAATACATCCACCATAATTTTGTCTGTGTTGGTGTTGTGTACTCAGGTGAAAATTATGTTTGTGATGTTACCCTGAGTGTATATCCACACCGGACAAGCTTGAAAAATATACCTGGCCACGGTGGGAATCGAACCTACGACCTCTGGAATACTAGCCCAATGTTCTGCCAACTGAGCTACGCGGTCAGTTCGGTTCGAGTATGTAATATTTCGGAACTGAGTCTAGTTCCTAATCTAGTTATATAATTTGTTCTGTGTTGGTGTTGTGTACTCAGGTGAATACCGAACTGATCGCGTAGCTCAGTTGGCAGAGCATTGGGCTAGTATTCCAAAAGTCGTAGGTTCGATTCCCACCGTGGCCAGTTATATTTTTCAAGCTTGTCGGGTGTGGATATACACTCAGAGTAACATCACAAACATCAATGTATAAGCTGCTATTGCAAGACGTAATCACAAAGGAATTTAAAGGCACTATAATCCCGACAGATGCCAATCTTTGTTTTGTCTTATACTCTTCGAAATTGTCGGCTCGTATTGGTTTTTAAGCGAAATAAAACAGTCGAAAATCGGTGACAATAGATTTTTTTTAAAAGTCTGCCTTATGACGTAGTTTGTGGATAAAGGAAAACCCCGCACAGCCATTTGGCTTGCCTGATTGGCCAAAAGATCGTATTGATTCGCAAACTACGTCACAAGGCAGACTTTTTAAAAAGGTCTATTGAAACAAGTACACTTCAAGTAATAAAGAACCCGAGCCTGGTGACAGTAAACATACCTGAGGTGAACATAAGTTTAACAAAATGCTGTTGATCTTTTCTTCACCATAACGATCCAATGTACTAAGGATTAAATGACCTGAAAATATAACGTTTATAGATGTAGAAACATACGAAAGAATGGAAAGGAAAGACTACAAAGTTATTTCTCCGTAACAAACGTTTCATTTGCAAGGACTGTTGTCACATTGTTGCTGTTGTTGTTTTTGTAGTTGCTGTTGTTGTTTTTGTAGTTGCTGTTGCGGTTGCTGTTGTTGATTTTAATTTGATTTAATTTGATTTAATAATGTTCGACAACTACTAAATTTATATTATAACAATGTAGTGCCAAGATACTCGCCACAGTGTCCCCAATTACGGCGAGTCCTTAATAATTACATCTAAATCACGTTAATATTAGTATTGAATAATCTAATAACAGACAACTGACAATACGCTTAAAGGGTATTGGCAACAAAAAATCCCATTGCTTCATTTGAAAGAGCACGGAAAAAAACTGTGTTACTGTGGTTGTTGTTGTTGTTGTTGTTGTTGTTGTTGTTGCTGTTCAACCACCAAACAGTAAGTTCGTAGATATCTGTCAACTAAATAATGTGATTAACTTCTCGGTTGTTGACTGCGCGTGCACGAAAACCTGACCCTAATACTATATTACTCTCGAGATCATAGAGCAACCAAAAGCAAAAACAATAGATTTCCAGGTTGATTCGTCGAGATTAATAATTACTCCAAACCTCACCAGTTTGGCTGAGACGCGAGGCAGCCATAATGGACCACATAACGGGGTTTCTCTCGCTCGTTGCTTTCGCGACCCAGGGTGACGTCATTTCCGGCTCAGAAACACGATATGACGTAACATAACATGCCGTAGCCATTTCTAATGCTTGCGACCAGGCTGAGTAGCCCTAAATAACAGCAAGTGAAAGACACGTCGTTTTCATGAGCAACACAGTGATCAGTAAATCAGACAACAGGCTTAACTAATAAACATTTTACAACGTTTCCATCTATTGACACGTTGAACTGAAACAATGCGGCTTAGAGACAGTCTCGTTATGAAATATTTGAAGAAACACAGTGATGGGTAAACATTGGTGCGTCCAAGTAGTATACATAAATTATTGTTCGGTTTAGAAAAAATGCAGCAGGTTGAACAACAAACCTCCTTAGCCAGACGAAGCAGTAGATGACCACTGAGCATATATAGTTGGGCTCTAATTTCCGTAACTGCGACATCCCATTCACTGGCTTCGCTCAGATCAGTTGAATTATTTAAACCATTGTCGAGATTTATAGCTTGGTACAGTAGTTGATCGAGCCTAAAGATAAAATGACATTCAGATAGTCTCCTACGGTTGAGTGCACATTTCATCGCAATATTCATTGGTTAGTATGACAGCAGTGATGATTATATGAAGTAGGGATGTGTCGGATCAAGACACTGGCATCTGATATCCGCTAAAACATATAGACATCCAGCACTTTCTGGTAAAAATCCGCCGCTTATTTACCAAATAGTCCTGGAACTCTTATTAAAACCGTCTGTTTTGCGTTAAGATATTGAGAAACCCAAACAACTAATCTACCGGACATCTGAGACATGAAAACGAAATTACAGTTTTTTTGTGATGCAAACCGCTCTCTGCTGTATATTGTCTTACGATCCTTGTGCCATATACTAAACAGACAAATAGAGACAATGGAATATTTTATGACAACGGGTGAGTGACCTAGTGCCCAAGTACCACCATCAGTACCTGGTTATTATCCGGCAGACTGCTATCTGGCACCATCTGGTATCGGGCAAAACAGTATCCGGCACATCCCTAACACGAAGCATGATTGTCTCGTCTACCTGACGTCTTCCTCGTCAGTCGTGTAAAGGATATCATAATAATGCTCATTAAGAACATGGCATTTTGTGGAAAACAACGGAGAAATAATACGGATAGAAACAAAATAAACAAGACGCTCTATTGAGCGTTAGTCGCTGGGGCTATTGCATATTACGCTGCATGTGATTGAGACTGCTATTTGTTTGTTAAGTTTATGTGTTCATATAATGAAATTGTTTTTGTCAAAAATGGGATTCAAGGAAAAATTAAAACAAAGTTCATTACAAGTCCCCCGACTATATATAGACGATAAACAAATTTGTCTAAGTTTGGTTATATCCAATTCACAACTTTGCATAAGTCACATGCCTAAGGGACCGGTCATTATTTTTGGTGGGGGGTGGCACCGAAGAGAAATGTTTTTCGTGGCAAAAATTTTCCTGACCCAACCATTCAGTAAAATATCAAAAATTTGATTACCCAACCTCAAGTATCATTTAAAAAATAAATACCCACCCCTGGCCAAAAACGTTACAAAAGGATGTCATTCAGTTGTCACACATGACACAAATCCTTTACCACTTCTGTGATACGTTTGATAACGTTTGCCTTGTGAATGTTTGATATTTTGATAACGTTCGGCTTGTGAAATTTACTGACTTTTCTGCAGTCTAAAGTTTCATGTTGTCTGCACATTTACTTTCTTTGGAGAAACCATTTGTCTCCCAACAAATCGGAAAATGATGAAGATATAGATTGATTCACATATTAATGTATATTGACATATGACTGTTGACACTGAAGTTTTCAGTCATCAATATTTGAGTGAGTCATGCTTTGGAAATGACAATAAATTTTTATTACCCAACCATTGAGTTGTTTCGTTTTTCATTTACCCAACCTTTTACTCACTCAAAATTTTGTTTACCCAACCCTTTTCTCTTCGGTGCCACCCCCCACCATAAATAATGACCGGTCCCTAAGTATCATTGTTCTAGTGTACTGAAGCATAGAGAAGAACAAATTAGATAACTAAGCATTAGAATTATCTAGCTACATGAATGAATGAATAAATGACTTTTATAGTGTATAAGGCTTATCAAATGCTTAGTTACCTCTGTAAACTCTGTTCTATTCTATGTGTGAACTACTGTAGAACACTAACTAGACATGAATATTTAAAGTTGTGAATTGCATAGCAACAATGTAACTAACTTTGCCAAATTTATCTATTATACAAATTAATATGTTCTGTGTGTTTGAATTGTACAATACCTATTGTGAGATAACAGCTGTCCTGGGAGCTTTTAAAATATCATTTGCCAGCAAGGCAAGAAGCTCTATTAAACCCTTGTCCATTAAGCAGATTCTATTTACATCCAAATAAACATGTCATTTCCTTCCAAGTTTACTCATATAAGATGACTTTCGGTTTATAAAGTCTGTCTGATGGGAAAACTATTAAGTTTCATCGAAAAAATGAAGAAAATATGCACAAAATCGATGAAATTATTTCCAAATACGCTCCCAAGTAAGCGGCCATCTTGAATCCAGCGACTGAAAGTAATGACGTAATGTTTGACAAAAAAATGACGTAGGTCATTTTGTGACCAACAATCCGCGATGAAGCCGAAACCTATAGTCGCTGGAGGCACAGAGTGCCCCAGCGACTAATAAATTATTCTCTTTGTCGTTTTGATGTAATGGGATCATCCGACACTGTTGATGCAACATGTTGGTTGGTTTGAACACTATGTTGGCTGCCTGATGATGGAAGATGTTGGATCAAGTTCGACTTTGTTCAGAATCTTCGACCAACATCGTCAACATTGTACTTAAGACTGCGTGCATGTAAAGTATTTAAGTCGAACCACTTGTTAACGGACTACATGAAGTTTCAAATGTCCATTAAAAAGAAATGCCTACTGAATGGAGTCTCCGTATAAATTATAAGTTCAGCTGTACAACAGCATGCAGAAAGAACATCGTATACATCTGACATACAGGCTCGCATTCCCGCAAATATCTCACAACATAAATTAATCTGTACTAAACGGCAGAGTATTCGTGTTTGGAGGTACCGTTTTGGAGGTGCCGTTTGTGTACTAAAAGATATAATGGAAAAAACTAAGAACAGTGTACCTCAGCAGTGATGTAGAGGATTTCCTCAGAGTAGAGTGGGTTAGATTGAGTTCAACCATATTGCAATATGAAGTCAGTAGAGCAATGTAAATCTCTTGTAAAATACTTTGTCTTGACATTGGAGAATGGTTTTTCACTGAAAACAAGAATACAACGTTGATGGTTGAACCTTCCCGTATATATGAAGCCCGCGAAATAAATTGCAAATCTACAAGATTTAATTTTTCACAGTTTAATTAGAAAGTACAATTAATGTTTTAAGCAGAGAAACTGCAGGATGGCGTGAGATCCATTGACGTTGACGTCGTTGTTTATTATTTTTTATGCGAGCTGAGCTAAAAATCGGTCGTTCATCAATATGTTGAATGTTGGGCTCCAGTGCAGGCTTGACAAGATCAAACTATATAACAAGAACGTCCATGTTTCAAGCCAAGGTCCTTCGTCTGAGAGTCAGTAGGGACCTTTAGCTAGCAGGACGGCGACGGATATTAATACAATGAAACTTATGACAGTGTAGAAAGAAAATGCATAATTAAAGGTCCCTTGGGAGTTTTAGACGTCGTCCTTGCTGTTTACAACAGCAAACCAAAGATTTTCACGTTTTGTACACAACGTCTGCCTTTCAAGCCGCGAGAAGCCGTCCTCCCCAAATTGGCTAAGTAGAAGTCTTCTCAACTATAAACCTCTGTCTTAACCTTCTTAAATTGCAATAAATTCATACAACGGAGAGTACAAGACATGTTGATCTTAAAGTTACTTATTCGAACGAGTTTATTTTGGCCGTCGTCGTCGCGTTGCCGTCACCTATTCGCTAAAGGTCCCTATTAACCGCTGGAAACATCGAAGTCTTGTTATATTTTTCAGGTTTTTTGATTCTGTAATCCATCAAGTTGTACATTGTTGTACACTTACTACTGTACTTTGTTGTACATCGTTCAACGTCAATGTACATCATTATACATTGATGTAGTACACGATTGTACATCCTTGTACATTATTGTCTGTCAGGGATGATTCGATCATGTTTTCGGATTAAAATAAAAGTAGTATGGGAATTCGGTGACTAAAACAAAGCCAAAAGTTGAAATCTTTATTCGAAATTGTTGTGTACCAACCTCGCATGCCAGGCTTTCTACTTCCAGGTACTACAGCGTGTTTGAGAGGGGAAGCGGAAGTAGAGAGCCTGGTTTGCGGGCTTGTTTGTGTAGTTGAAATAATCGTAATTATACTGTATGTACATATATTCATTGTTAGTACCTTGTCTCTCTCTCAAATTCAGATATCGCTAAATAAATAGACCAAATAAGAATATGGTGAAAAGAAATGACAAACACGGGTTGCATTACAAACATTAAGTAACGTTCAAAATTCAACGAGAATATCATTGTGCATTTCTTGTAAACCAGTGAGCTCTATAAATATATATATGTCTGGAGCGAGAACTCGAGTGCAAAAAGTGAAGCCAAGATGGCGGAAATTGAAGAGTTATTGGATGTCAGTTCCAGTCCCTTTCTATTGTTTTTGTCTGCGCGGTTGACACGAAGCTGGCAAGGAGTGTACCGAAATTTCGTATTTTGATATCGATTTAAAGAATAACACTATGGTTTTATGAACTGATAATTTGTTTAGCGATACGGTCCATTAGAAAAAAATGGATTTAGCTGGGAAAAATGATATGAAAAGTGTTTACGACCTTCAGACTACGTGAATGGCCGCCATCTTGCATGACTTCACTTTTCTCATGGGCCGGATGACTCAAGTTCTTACTCCAGATATATATTTTGAGAGAGAGCTCAGTCTGCTCACTGTTCTAAACGCGGTCTTAAATACAAATAATGTATCACCTCTAACACACCAACAGTCAAGACAAACCATGACACATTTTTGTGAAATGCTTTTGTTTTGTTCACTGATACGCAATGATCGTAAGCATCGTCAACATGGTCTGAAAACAGAATAAATATTCGTCATTCAAAGACATCAAAAACATGCGCACGGTTCATACTTTGGTTATTGAACATCAGAGCTGGATGGAAAGTGTCCGGTAGCGCCTGCAGCACCACTGCCAGGAACTTTTTAACAAAATATCTTCACAAGAAATTTTCTTTCCCTTGCAGGGAATTTTTTGTTATTTATATACTAGAATGCCATGTAATCTGATATAATCTACTCATTGTTTAAAAATTTGCAAGAATTTGTACCGAGATTGAAGTTTATCACATTCGCACCACACGTTCTCTGAAATCTACACATATGCAGGAAGTTTCATATTGGACTTATACAGGAAATTTTTCGATTTTGCGGCCAGGAAGAGAACTTTCTTTTTCCAGGCTTGTTGAAGATATTGCTAGACCTGCTAAGATGGTCATGCTTTGAAAATTTCATTTTTGATTCTTCTGTTTTATGAAGTTCCTGTAACGTCTTCTGCTTTATGAAGTTCCTGCAGTTAAGGTTACAGGACACCCTTTTTGGCGTTTTGCGGAAAATCGCTACTGCGCGCTCAAAATCAGTCATCAAATTCACCAAATGTTAGCCAGTGCATGCAAAAAAATTGAAAAACAATAAAATAACGTAAGAATTATTCAGGAAAATCTTAAATCGCGGTACCTTTACCCTTTTGAGTTGTGTTCCTGCTGGTTTTAAGATATATTTATGAAAATATCATTTTTATACAGTAGAATAGTTGTTCTAAAGAATTGTGTTCGGAAATTTTTGTTTAGTTCGTCATTCCGCTGATATGGCGATTTCTTTGACGACCGCAATATATTTCTGAATCGTTTGAGTGAATTGCTCCTTATTATTAAAATATCCAAAATTAGAACAAAGCCGAACACAATTTTGAAACTGACGTCTTTAGCTATGTCCTGTGAAAATTTGAGAACAATTCGTTAAAACCCGCAGGAGAACAACTCGTTTGAAAATCAGTAATTACCGTAAAATTCTTCGGGAGAAAATTGAATTTGAATATTACATTTTCAATGTTTTTCTTATTACAGCGAAATGTATTTTATTAAATAACTCTGCGAGTTTTCAACATTTTTCGTTCAAACTTGGTCAGATAGTAGGACCAGTCTAATTCTTTCATGGAAACCAATAAAAAAATTTTAGGCAAAATTAACACTCAAAGGTGTTCTGTAACCTTAAACAAACTTTCCCCGACATGCACAAATGTGTCTACAGCATAATAAGATTAAAATCTAAAATTTCACTAAAAATAATCTTCATTCAAAGAATTTTGCAACTAGAATGATCTTATGTACACACTGAAATTATATCTATTTTATATGTAGTGACCAAAATGTTGTCATTACCCATTTCCATGTATGTCTCAACCAATTTAGCATGTACACAACCATCATGTGGGCGCTGAGTCTAAACACATGTAGAGGAAATAATTTTGTGTAATTTTTACTATTGCCTAGAAATCGTTTAACAATAATTCTCCATCAAGTCACATTACCAACTCCTCTGCAATCAAGTTGATCAACTCATCATAATCAAAAGGTCTCTTCAACTCAATTAAATGAACCTAAAAATATATTATAGCACAAAAGTATAAATACACAATATAGAAATAATATATAAATATATAAATATAAAACATTATTTGGATGCTAAATATCATATATGTCCAAAACAGAAACTGAGAAACATACTTGCAAGTCAAAAATCGCCGGGTGTCCAGGTATTCGTTTACTCGCGTGGTCCGCCCAGGCCTACAGTAAAATATTTATTTGACATTCTTACTAATCATTTTAAATGATCTGTCTAACCTTTAAGAAACATTTTTAAAAAACATTCTTTGATTCTTTTCAATATCTACTGTAAACTGAACAGGCTAAATTTTTTATTGAGATTGTGAATGTTTAGTACATTTTGTTTAGTACATGTTTAGTACAAGTGTCCTAGATAAGATTAGTACAGTAAGATACATACAATCATAAAGCAATATACTGCCATATTTAATTTACAATCATAAACTTTATTTTATTTATTATTTTATTTTACAACCATAAAGCAATATACTGCCAGCTATTTAAAAACAAGTGAAATTAAATGCTGTGTCGTTTCACACTTATGCACTCTGAATATCATATTTTAGTTATGAAGAAATATGAACTACTGCTAGTATGAATACCTTGGCAATTTCAGGATCAATCTTTAGTTCAGTGTAAAGTTTGACAACTGTTAATAAATACAACACAGTTATAGTTAAGCCACTTAACGCCAGCGCTCTCCCTTTGATGAATACAATTGTCTGGCGTTATAGTGTAAAATAATTAAGTAGGGCACACTGGGGGCATCGTGCAACTTAATGGGTAAATCAAGCTGGAAGAAATAATCGCTATATGTGGAGTTTTCGTTTGGGATCTTGTATTTCCAAATGCCATGATCTAACTATGGTTTGGAAAACATGGGAAATTATTATTATCAACTCGAACGGTGTGTGTAGGGAGCGACGATAAAGCTGCGTGTTGAGAGATATTATTTACAACTACCTGAAAAGCGGAACTTCAACATTTCGAACGAAGGCTCGGGAACTTATAGGGTTCTACGTACCGACGCGGTTACTTCCCAACGAAGAGCCTTCGCTCGAAACATCGAAATTCCGCTGCTTTTTTCAGGTATAGTTGTATCCCTCGCAATTGTCCTGGAATATCAATTTGAATCCTTTATGATCATGTGTCGTTTTTCACAAGAGATGAATTCTTCCCATTTTCAACCACTCCTTAATTGCAACATTCCATATTTCTTTATTATCAAATTGTTGGGAATGTGAATGTGTTTTATTAAAGATTAAGGACTTTGCAACTACAAGAGTTGAAATACGTCAAATCTTACAGACATATAAACTAGGTGACTATGATATACAAGGTCCATATTATGTTTACATTCAATAGGTAAGATTAAATTAACGGTATATGAATATCTACAAAAGTATCTACATATAAAAAAATTGTACAATGTGTCATCTCAACTTACTCTTAAGAAGAACATCACTCTGATCATTGTTTATTGCAAATGATCTAAATGAAAAGACAAGTATTGTTACAATGTGCAAATGTTTACGTATATTTATTTATTGTAACATAGCTCTGGAATAGTGAAACAACCATACACTTCCTAAAGTTTATGCTAAATTTCAAATGAAAAATCCTTAACATACAGTTCGTCAAATTTCGACACAATCAGAAACCTGTTATCAATATTCAGAGCATTCCCACGGGGCTTTACATCCTTATGTTCTGTTGGAGTATTCCCATGAATCATTGTAATATTTTTTCAGAGTGATTCATGGACTTGTTGGAAATATTATCTATACAACAGTTACAGTGATGTTACACGAGGGAATTTTTCCTGCAAGGAAAAGTGTAGGCAGTGCCAATATATAAAATGAACAAGCTTTCGTTGGTGGGGATGCAACTACCTGAAATATAAGGAGAATTTCGACATTTCGAGCGAAGGCCTGAGTAACTCCAGACGAAGGGCCTTCGCTCGAAACGTCGAAATTCTCTGTATATATTTTCAGGTAGTTGTATCCCTACCAACGAAAGCGTGTTCAATTAAGTTCTAACCTACTGTAGGTTATGTTTTCATCCGTGTTTGTTTGTATATATCTATCAACTTCTCTGTCTGTCTGTCTGTTTATCTGTCTTAATTTCACGTATTAATACGAAATTTGTGCGAGTAACGGACATTGTCCAAGGACAAATTGATTAAATGTTGGTCAAATTTGGATAAAAATTGGATGAGAAATTAGCAAAAGTTTGTCTTGATTTGCCAGGCAGAGGAAACTGAATGCGTAATTAGCCCTTTGTATAATTTATGCATGATACTATTACATAACTCAATTCGCTGGCGAAGGTATATTAGCAGAGAGTCTCTAGTCTAAATAGTAGCAGAGAAAATGTGACCGCTTGCAACTCTATACCGACAATATTTCTTTCATTTTTCATTCTTTAACAGATGTTATATGAAGGGAAGTAAAGTCAGAGGAAGGACATGCTCACAGTTTCTCTACGAGATTACTTTTTAGTTAACACGGCTTTGTATCAGAAATTGCTTTGCACGTTGCAGCAAAAATTGCCTTGTGTAACATGAGCTTTAGATGTACAGTATAACCTTTTATAGGACTCCAAAGCTTTATGATAATCCTCACCATCCTCAAGCAGTTCACCAAGAAATTTGTGACCTCTAACAAAAATTTAATATACATTGTAATACACGCTTCCGGAAAATACGTCACTTGGCTAAAGAACCTCGTTTTCGTGATTGCGACGTTGGATTGCGGTTACAGCTCAACAGCTGGCATCTGTAGCTCAGTTGGTTAGAGCGCTGCACCGGAATCGCAGGGACGTAGGTTCAATTCCTACCAGAGGACCTTGTGCTGCATTTTTCGCAATCGTTCCTGGTTATGTCTTAAAATGTATATATTCTCACTTGGTTTACAAACCCTATTAACATTCTAATATTAATTCCACCAAGTGAAGTGCAGAATCCTAATCATTGAAGTCCACCTAATGTCATATATACACGAAAACGTGGTTCTATCGCCAAAGTGACGTACTTTCTGGAAGAGTGTATTAGTTAAATAAGCATTGCCATGGAGCACTCGTTACCAACACTCATGTGTAGAGTGAGGTGGTTCAGGGGAAAAATAATAAACAATACGTACTCCAAATACAGAACATAACCAGCCCATCACCAGTTAGTTACAAAGGAAAAGAACATCCGAGAGTGCAAAGATGTGTTCACAGGTCACGAAAATTCCCTGAACAGTACCATATTGAAAGCAATGTTAGGCCCGGTTTGGACGCCGTGCTTTTCATGAGCCGAACTTAATACAATGCATTAAGCACATGAGAAGCACGGCGTCTAAATCAATTAAGCACTGCACTTAATATTAAGCACGGCTAAATTAATAAGTTCGCCTGGTTCAGGCGTGCTACACGGCTGAAGCACATGTTGATTTATACTGCCGTGCTTTACATGAGCCGTACCAAATGCATAAATTATGATAAAATAGAACATTTATAGTACGCGAGCGTTGATTGGTCGAGAAGCGTGTTTCTACACGGGAAATTTCCCGCCTAAACTTACAATCGTAAACAAAACAATTTTAATGCAAATTAAAAAACTTTAAAAAGAATTTTACCTACTCAGCTCATTTTGTAACTGTTACAGTCAAAATAGAAAAACCTCCCCACTTCCGCTTCTGTAGCTTGTTTTGTATTCAGTGTAATTTGTTCTATTTTCTCTGTAGTGATTTTAAATACCGCTTTATCGGGAAATATCGCGGTAGAATTTCCCTTTCTTTTCTTTATATACGTCAATTTGTAGCAAAGGATACACCTTTCGTTAGATTCTTTGCATCAAAGTTGCGAAATTAGGCTTATAGCGATATTTGCTGATAAAGGCAAAAAGCGTTTCTTGTAGTGAAATTGATGCATGGAGCAAAGGTCGGCATTATTACGTAATGAGAATTTGTAAATATATCGAGTCTACTACAAATCTTTTTTTAGTTATATTATGAAATAAATATAAAACATTTATTATGTGTGACCCATACAGTTATAGAAACACTTGTAGTAGTTTGAGAGAACTCGAATAACGTGGAAAACTCGCCCTAACCATGAGTGGCGTAGCCAGCTCAATAATTGGGGGGAGGGGAGATATATTCATGTCCTGCATTATTAGTTTCTTTTGAAATTGATTGTCTTTACGATCTGTGAATACGAATATATGAATATGCCCCCCTCCCCCACTTATCGAGCTGGCTACGCCAGTGCCCTAAGCCTATAGGTCTCGTTTTCCCACACATTATATCCAGGCATTATGCTATGTTTGGAGTAATAAGGCTTTTCAAAAAGCATTTGAAATTTTTAGTAACCACAAACCTGTAGACGCTCAGAAATGCCAAAATTGTGTGTGATAAACCTTTTTTTCTTATTATGAAATGTCACTCGCCCCAGGTTTCGAAGTGAAGCAGCGCAAATTATTAAGTACGGCTCATGAAAAGCACGCCTGTCTAAATCAAAATTGGAAGTACGCCTATTTTACTCGAGTAAAATATGAATTAAGTTCGGCTCATGAAAAGCACGGCGTCTAAACCGGGCCTTAAACCAGTACAGAACAGTCCTAGACGTGTTCCTGTACCAGTAAAGCATGAGCTGTAGTGAATGAAAATTTTCACATTGAAGGGGGGTTACGAAAATTTTTCCATAGGTTTTTGGGAGGGTATGGAAATATGTACTTGAAATTTCATTTATCCTCCACCCCCCTCTAGTAATTACTTTATGACGGTCCCTAATTTAAAAAATCCAGGGTTCTCCAGGACTTTTTTCATCCTTTTTCCAGGGGTTTTCCAGGGGCATTTGAAATATAAATCTATAAGTGTTTAACGGATAAGAAACGTTCGCGACGGTTAGTACTTCATCTTGCACAGATACTTTTGGGTTTGTACCAGTTTGAACGAAATACATTCATAGTTTGACTATATATAATGCAAGAACCTTTTGTTCAATCTTTCTTTTTAAGATAGTGTTAAATAGTTTAGGTATAATCCTATACCCAGCTCAGTTTCTCAGTTTTCCAGGGATAAATTTGGGATTCCAGGGTTTTCAAGGGTTTTTCAGGACTAAAATAAAAATCCAGGGTTTTCCAGGATTTCCAGGGGGCGTACGAACCCTGCTTGATTCTGATAGGAAAAAATCGTCCACAAGTTGTTTGATTGCCCGTCATTTGGATGAAAAGTCACATGATTGCAAACAAAGAATACGCGAAAGATGGCTTTAGGCGAGTTAGATGAATCTTCTAGTTACCTCACAACCTTCTTAATGGTGCCCTATGGCTGCTACAGGTGGTTTCGTACGAATGCCACTTAGGACCAGTTCCATGCCAGAAGTATTCAGACAAAGGTTTGACGAATGTATGAAAGGCTTTTATATAATAACTACAGTGAAACACGCAATTTGATTGGTCAGGCTATCCTTAGTATCCTGCACGAGGAATTAAAATGCCTTCGCGGGATTCTCAAAATGTCATTGTTTCACTGTAGTTATTTTATAAAACAATTACCAAATGGTTTTCCAAGCAGGATAGCGTGATCCATGCACTTGGGATGTTGCTCGACTTTCGGAAAGCGTAAAAATACACTCGCCTGCGGCTCGAGTATTTTTACGCATTTTCCGAAAGTCTCTCAACATCCCTTGTGCATGGATCATGCAATCCTGCACAGAAAAACATTCGGTATTCCTTTAATCCAATATAGCAGTGATTCATGATGATATCATAGTCTATGGTCATAGTCTATGGTACTGAGGATAGCGAGGAATAAGCGATAGAAAGCCATGGCACTGCCTTCAATGTCCTGTTAGGATGCAGATCAAAAGAGCTGAAGCTAAACAAGAAGAAATTCAAGCACCGGTACTGTACAAGCTTGATGTAACCCACTTTGGTCACGTTATCAGTAAAGATAGAATTTCGACATGCCTAAGCCTGTTGATGTGCAACAGACTTGGTGCATACTGTAGTCAACAACCAGTCCAAGTTCATTCCACAGCCAAGCACCATCGCAAACCTCTACGACGTCTCACCACAGCATGAAAAAGCATAAGCATTCTCAACAATTCAATTTGTATAGGACACAAACTTTTAATAACATTTATATCAGGCCTTCATTTTTCTTTGCCTGCTAGCTCACCACAAGAAAAATAAAGCCTGATTGCAGGTTATCTGTTGCCAGGACTCATTATATAAAGTGTGTGCTCAGCTTGTAGATCTTTATTCAAACAATATATCAAAACAAGCATCAATGGTGGTGCTGATGATAAGCATGTTGTCATAATAAACTCATATCATATAGCTTAGGGCTTGATCCATCTAGAAAAGTGTCCTCTATGGGTAGGAGTGACAGTCAACTAAGTGTGAACTCAAAAACACTGTAACGCAGGAGAAAACAATTCTGAGAAGGTCACAATGCACTGTTGTTTTTTCACTTTGGCTTCTTGGACAATTCTGCCAGATGGAGTTTTTAGTAAGAGCTGTGTTGTTGTGAGTACATGTAAGTGCGACACTTATTCAAGGGCAGCACAGTGTGCCACTTTTTAATCATTTTACTCTCTTGTGTGGGCAGCAATCAATTGCAGGTGCCACTTAATTGACAGAGTACCTACAGTATATGGTTAAATAAGAAAACTGCCTACCTGTAGTCATTGCTGTTTGTACTGATGTAGGCCAGTGTATACCTATACATGAACAAAGTGGAAAATTAAATTGATATATTATACTGTTTCATATACTCTACTGTCGTAGGGGTCGAAATTCCCGCTATTCCGAATATACTAAAATGCCTAACAGAATAGTAAACTTCATGATCACGGTATTCCGTGTGGTACCAAATATCGACAAGCAAGAGTTTTCCTCTTGTATAATATATCACTTTATACCGGACTTGGAGCCACTGTTCCACTTCGTAGCTAAGTTCTTGTTCGCTTGCAGTACTTGCGTATTCTAAGGGACGGACCATTTGATTTTTGATGGGGGGGTGGGTAGAATCCCAAAAAAAATATCGAGCAAGCAATTCGAACTTAAAAAAAATATCGTGCAAGAATAAACGGACGAAAAAAAATATCGAGCAAGATTTTCGAGTGGTAATCCTTATTTGCCATTCGGTGCATTTCCGCGTGTAGCCCAGGGCCGTATGTAGCAACTGGAGGAGGGGGTGGGGGACTGCAGGGTCCAGGAAATGGCATTTCAGAGACTCTAAATTTAAAAATTTCCTCGGGCCTTCAGCCCTCGCTTTCAGGCCCTCCCCAATCAAAAAGAGCTTCCTACGGCCTTGTAGCCTAAATAATGGGAGGACCAGTATAATTCCAAAAATGGTTGTTCTTTATTTCTTTACTCCGACTCCTATGATGAACATGTACGTAAAAAACTAGGAAAACTACGATTAAATCACGGCCGTAGAAACTAAAATAGGTGAAATTTTTATGGGACACAATCAAAGGCGAGGATATAAGAGCGAGAGATTGAAATTGAGTAGGAATAGCGTACAGGGGTATGCGTTTCGACCTAACAGTTTTCTTCAGCAGGGTTTTTTAAGAGGGGGGTAGATATAATTTGAAGAGGAGAAGGAAGGAGAGTTTATAGGAGTTCGGAAAATAATGTGAGACCAAGAGGAAAACAAATTATTACGAAATAACTGAAAATAACCAATTACACAGTGAAAGGATGTAACTACTATACATGTTATTAGTCAAGTTATCCTACCAAAGGTCTTGTTGTTTGCGGGACATTCCAACACTACGCACTTTATTGTTCATCGTTCGTATTGGTGAAGTGAAGCAAATTTGCAGGTCCTTCAATTAAGGGTTAACTTACTCAATGGTATAGTGAGTTTGAATGATTGTGATGGTAAGGGTGATCATGTGACTGTAGGTGATTGCATACAAATATGGTGTTAGTGGTGTAGGAGCTTATAAGACAGGGATAGGGGCGTTTGGCAATTAGTGATACATAAGGGATAAAAATAATGATAACACCGTGCAGGGTTTGATTTTTGTTTAAAATATACGAATATACAATAACAACTAAAACATGTACATATATAACAAAACCAAAACAGAGATTAGTAAATGAATGATACGATATGACCAATAGATAGCTATAGCTAGTTCTGTTGTGGATTTTGCTACGTAGAGGATCCAAGTTCACATTGTTTTCCGAACTCCTAAGCTCTCCTTTCTTCTTCTCTCCAAATTCTATATACCCCCCTTTAAAAAACCCTGCTGAAGAAGACTGTTAGGTTGAAACGCGTGTAGGGTTGCCTTTCCTACTCAATTTCAATCTCTCACTCTTATATCCTCACCTTTTATGGAGTCCCATGAAAATTTCACCTATTTTAGTTTCTATATATAATCGTAGTTTCCCTAGTTTTTTACGTACATGTTCATCATAGGAGTCGGAGTAAAGGAATGAAGAACAACCATTTTTTGAATACTGGTCCTCTCATTATTTAAGCTACACAATGTCTTACACCAGTACTTGTCCAATTACCTATTATATACCAAAAAATGTAAAAACAAAAAACTAAAAAATGTATATAGATGCATACAAAAAAATATCGTGCAAGTCCTCTGACTGACAAAAAAAATCGAACAGTGTCAGGAGGAGGAAAAAAATATCGAGCAAACTGAAAATCTACCAACCCCCCCAACCCCCATCAAAAATCAAATGGTCCGTCCCTAATACGTATAAAATGTTTGATCAAACTGATATCTCGTGTTTAAATATGACATTACACGATATAAAACAGACCCCGTGCGCTAATATTAACCCCAATGACCCTTGTACAAGCTGTGATTATAAAAACAACGACATATTCGATTATATATGCGTTGGAAATGACTATCAACCTGACAAAACATATTACAATAAAGACTTTACTAAGAATTTATACACATCTCTATACAGTGTGAGCGTTATGAACTTAGCCTTTCGTATTTCAAGGATAAAAGGAACCGCGCAGCAGGACACCGCGGACACGAAGGCTACAGAGCCACGGAGGCACGGAAGATCGGGTGTAGTTAAAAGGCGAGCGCGGACTGGCGGACCGGCGGACGCGGACTGGCGGACGCGGACCGGCGGAAATTTTTTTTTACCAATTTTTTAATTATTGGAAATAAATTTAAATAGATGAGATAGATGAATCGTTTGAGATAGATGAATCGTTTATTAACTCAATTATTGCAGTCCTACGACTGAATTACAATTGGTTGGTATAAAATTTATAAATACAAGTACTAATGTTTAAAAAATTTGTTATATATATATATACATGCAAATATTTAAAATAAGTTCGTTTTTATTTCCTTTCGTGATGCGTACTCAAGGATAAAAGAATCCTTAAATCTATTTGTCCTAATCGTTGGGAGATTATATTTCCTAATTGTTCTGAAGGTATAAACAGCCTTATTCATTTCTGGTAAAAGTCCGTGAAGTTTGTGATCTTCATTTTCTTCAATTTCACGAAAATAAAATAATATTAAAAAAATATTAATATTATTATTAATAATAATACGGTATTATATATTATATTAATAATATATTTTTTTCTCTTTCACATCATGCGACAACCGAATTCAATAATTGCTAAATAATCTCACAATCACTTGTCACGCGTTGACACCAGGATTCGATTCATTCATACAGGATCAAATATTTTAAAAGGAAAACGTCCAAACACATCGTATTCGCTTAGTTATTCAGCAGATATATTCTTGACTTAGTGGGTACTTTAACTTTCGGTAACAATTATTGTCTCGGTAACAAGAATTAGAGAGATGCTGACACAAGTTCACATTTTGCATCTAAGAGAGTTTGGTTTACTAGTTTAGAGAGTTATTTATGCAACAATTATCGAAAACGCAAGTGGTTTTTCCGGTTTTCCATGTATAAAGTTCTGATTATTGATACAATATTGTTTTTAAAATTATTAAAGGACCATTGTTACGTTATCGTTTTAATCCAACCAGCTGTTTCGTATCTCTTCAAGGTGATAATTGTACATTAGTTGAAAGTCAGTGCATTACTAATATGCGCTGCGAGCATAATAACACAGAAACGTAATCAGTCTGTGCATGCGTAGCGTTAACCGTATAAAAACACAGCTGTAGGCAAAGTACAAAAAACGACGAAAGTTGCAAATGATTGGGCCATTGGTACAGGGCTTCAACTTACATATTTTTTCAGTTAATTGCTAGCATTCATCCACTTCCAGATCAATGCACTCTTGCGCATTATAGTTAACAGTAGTTTAAAAATTACAATCTTTTATTCAAAACTTTACATATTCTATTCGTATCTATTTCATCCTCCGCCCCCACTGAACGTCACAGAAAGGAAAGCTGGTTTTCGTAGGATCTTAATCATCACGACCATCACTTCCAAATTATCGTGATGCTTTTGACAGCCGCTTTTTATCGCGCATCAGTATACATTTAAAGTTTGTTATGTAGTTCGCCATGATACTATTACAGTGTTACCGAAAGTTAAAGTACCCACTAAGTCGAGAATATATCTGCTGAATAACTAAATGAATACAATGTGTTTGGACGTTTTCCTTTTGAAATATTTAATCCTGTATGAATGAATCGAATCCCGGTGTCAACGCGTGACACGTGATTGTGAGATTATTTAACAATTATTGAATTCGGTTGTCGCATGATGTGAAGGAGAAAAAATGACATTATTAATATAATATATAATATTATTATTAATTACATAGGTGATTATCAAAAATTCTCCACGCTACTTGGTTGTCGTTGAGGTGATTATAACGCAATGATCACCTAAGCGATTTTCGAAATGGCGGCTGAAGCCATTTTGTCAATTAAATGACGAAGAAATGTGTATTTTTTATTTTTTTCCAAATAATCACCTATGAAATTATACTAAAACAATTATTCACCTCGACTTCATCTCGGTTTTTATTCACCGATAATCTGGCACCTCGCCTTCGGCGAATAATTGTTAATTATTATTGACAATAATATTAATATTTTTTTAATATTATTTTATTTATTTATGTTTAAATTTATTTCCAATTAAAAAATTGGTAAAAAAATTTTTCCGCTAGTCCGCCGGTCCGCGTCCGTCAGTCCGCGTCCGCCAGTCCGCGTCCGCCAGTTCGCGTCCGCCAGGCCGCGTCCGCGCCCGCCTTTTAACTACACCCACGGCGGATCGCGCTTCAGTCTCTCACATAGTGGTTAGCTGCGCATGCGCGGCTACCCACAAAATACAGCAGCTCAAAATGTAAACAAACCGTTTGTTTACATACCGACTTGACTTCCACTTTAATATTCAATATTCAAAGTTAGTGTGAGAAATGGCTGGAAATGCACTTTCAGGGCTTGTACTTTCAAAATGTTCTGGGGGAGAATGCCCAAGACCCCCCTATGAATGTTTGTGGTGAATTTATTTTGTGTCAGACCAGTCCTCAATTACATGTAAAAGAATTGCACAGCATTCCCTGTTTGTGTGTGGACTATGCCTTTGTTTGCCTTTTTGGATTGGTCTTTTCAGTGATTATTGATATGGTCATATATGAGGCTGTTTTTGAAGAGGCAATGTCATGCTCGCTTACTATTAATTTTAATTGCTTGTTGGTCATGTTTGACCATCATTCCACCAGTCGTGAAAACTCAAACCCTACTTAAATTAAGGCACATCTTTTGGTCCATCGGGTGGCAAATATGAGTGAGACCAATTTAAGGTGTAACACAAGGGCTGGGGCCAGTTTACCTGCTAGTGGGAGTTTTCCAACCTGGTTAATTTACTTCCATTATATTTGGTAGTTTAATTAGTTTTGCAATCAAGTTCAGGAATGTCGCGGTCATTTTCAATATAGAAGCAAGCAAATCAATCAATTCTATTTAATTTATAGAAGACTACAATACACGACTAGTCGACTACTAGTAGTATTACATGTAATGAAAACAATCAATATCACTTTTCCACTTTGATTGCAGCACAAAGCAACATAAATCTGATAACTTGTCATTGCTGTCGTCTGTCGCCATTTGTACAGGTTTTTCCTTCCCAGTTTTCTTAAAAGACATGTTTCATGTTGTAATTTGATTTAAAAACTCTTCGTTTATGTTTATATGTGGTTTTCAAAACACAAGCACAGGAAGCCCATCCTGGGTTTTATTGAAGTTATGTATTAGCATTACATATATCGACGAGTGCCAGAAGTATGTGTTCTATTACTTCCATAGGTTGCTGTGACATCATAGGAATCCCAAAATTGAGTGGTATTTGTCCCCTTTATGAAGTCTCATACAGTAGCTTGAAAACGTTTTGATAGCTCGCGCATGAAAATCTTTGATGCTCGCGTGTGGCGTTCAGGTATTCATATTCAAGTCTACTTTGTTTATTATTAGACAGATTTGTGCCCATGTATGGATATGCCACACCATTTTGACACCATTTTCACGTTGTCTTTGATGTCCGCGTCCTCGATCTAAATCTGTCTATTATGACAAGTTTGGCAAGATTTTTAACTGAAAGTCTGAAATTTATTACAACGTTTACTAAAATATGAATATTTTGCAAATTACAAGCAAAAACAATAAAAAATCTACATCATTTCAAACACTGGTAATTTTACTACATTCTCCCAAAGTTTTAACTTCAAAAGTTTATTCTAAGTTTGTTACATAAGCAGCCTAAAATAAACCGGTGGTGTTATAGTTTGTTAAATCTTGAAGAAGCGCTGATTGGCTGTTGTACCGGAATCATGCACAACAGCCAATCAGCGCTTCTTCAAGATTTATAAAATATGACGTGAGCCATGGGGTAGGTGACCCCAGCATAGTTTTGACAAAATTTTGTCAAAAACCCAAAAACTCTTTTAACAAACTTAGAATGAACTTTTGAAGTTAAAACTTTGGGAGAATGTTGTAAAATTACCAGTGTTTGAAATAATGTAGATTTGTTTTTATTGCTTTTGCTCTAATTTGTAAAATATTCATACTTTAGTAAACGTTGTAATAAATTTCAGTTAATTAAGAAACAAAGTAGACTCGTATATGCACACCCAAGCCACAGAATAAGGACACACAAAAGGTTGACTCAGCCAAAAAAGCATAACCGCTGCAACGCCATGATAATCCGTCATCAAAATGCTGACGCCATGGTTCTATAGCCAGTGCGCTTATAAGAGGCATTCACCCCCTGGACATCCACCAATTTGAATATTATCAGGAGGGTGAATGCCTGTCATAAACGCACTGGCTAGGACCATGGCGTCAGTAGCCTGATAACAGACCTACGTTTTACCCGCCCTAAAATTCTTCGACGGAAAGGGCGAAACGTAGGTCTGATGAAAATGTTGTCAAAAGCGCCTTCCGCCCACTTTGCATTTTGCAATAATTAACAATGATGATTGACACATACATGTAATACCTAAAAATACAATGAAAGTTGTCGATTTCACTTTATTGCAAGTTTGTAAACTAGTAAGAGTCAATAAGTACAGATATTCGAATAAATATTTAAAATATTGGTAACCCCATGGAGCCCAAACAGTTACAGCTAGTAATAATACAACATTTTCAACACATTCTATAAATGCGATAAAATCTGCCTACGCAAATTTGGCAATGGCCAATATGGCCATTGTTGAATTGCATCCCAACCCTTACAGTTTAAACATTTTGAAATCGCCATACAATGTCAATGGTAAAATCTAAATAAAATATTTTGTACGTGCTGTGTTATCAAAATGTTCGATAACATAGATCGTGTAAAAATTATATATTGTATTGTTTATTAAAAAACTCATTAATAATTCATGAAGAAAACACAAAAGAAATCATGGGCGTGAAGGAGTCTGTATATGTGATACAGATTCATGTTGCAGGGCCGTAGGAAGCTCTTTTCGATTGGGG